>PVKA01002466.1:0-124525 GCA_004027165.1 Ctenomys sociabilis | reverse complement strand
AAAAAAAAAAAAAAAAAAAAAAAAAAAAAAAACAAATTGGGCCTTCCTATTATCCACACCCAGAACTATACTAAACCAATCAGTGGATTAATCTAGTTGCATTCTTAATCTATATTTACACACCCTTAGTCCACATTAACGCTTTACATCCAGTCACCTCCAAAAAACCCAACATATTGTTGTAGCAGGGGAGTTAGATAGAAATATTTTTAGGCAGTCAGGCAGGGCCAGACCCTCAAATGAAATAACACAGGAAACAAGATGTCTGCAACTCTGGGCAGGACAGAGGCTCCTGTCAGTGAACCAGATTTAAAGGCCAAACAAATGTTAAAAGAGTAGCACCTAGATTGATATTCTAAATAGGTAGCGATCACCTGAAAAGACCCAAATGAGTCACTAGCCCAACCTCCAAGGGGAAGAGACCCTGTCCTGTATTCATGCCGGCTCACTACAAGACTAGCTTCCCCATTTGGTCCTGGGCCTAATCAACTTTACATGAACAATGGTGCTTGTAATCCCATTGATTGAACATAGTTTTGTCCCACCCCACATCTGCCTAAGCAAGACCGCTTCTCTAGTCCTGTATGGTTTTGCCCTAAAAGGGACAGCTTCCCCCCGGCAACCTGCTCAGGTCCCCCTTCTGTCTCTCTCCAACAGAAGTTTTTCTATCCAATAAAGTTTCATCCTCTACCTCCGTTCCTAAAATTCATTCTTCAGTTTTAGAGAACTTGAACTCATCCAGGTCAGGTTGGGAGTTTTACTCCCCTGTATCAATATGACACTGTGGGGACAGCTCGATAAAAACCATAATAATGCCCATGGAGAACGGAAAATAAATTCTAATTAAACAAAGCCAAAAATGTTAACTAGGGTTATTACCAACAGAGGTCATTTGGAATAACAAGTAGTTCACATTCTGTGTCCAATCATCAAATTACAGATTTTTTTCTACTGACAGTAGAACATAGATAACATGATCCTTATATATAACAACCAAGTATCTCATTAAACTACTTCTAGATTAAATGACTGAATTCAGCATTGTAGCAAAATCAACACACAAATTAATACTATTTCTGCATACTAAAACTGAACCAACTGGAAAAAAACTTACCAAAACCATAACACTCAAAAAATAATCAAGGAAAAAAAGTACTTAAAACTTAACCTAAGACAATGGAAAACTCCTATAACAAAAGCTGTGGAACTGAAAAAGGAGATCAAAGATGGTATCAAAAATGGAAACATACACCTTGTTCCAAGACAGACAGACAGACCCAATACTGTCATTATGGCCATACTCCCAAAATTGATGAACAGATGTAATACAATCCATATCAAAATATCTATAGCATTCCTTACCCATAAAAAGTAATGCTAAAATTTAGGTGGAAGTAGGAAAGACTCCAGTAACAAAAGCAATCCTGATAAGATCAAAGTAGGAAGCATCACAGTCCTGGATTTCAATGTGGTAAAAAGAGCATGGAATAGGCACAGAAACAGACATGTAGATCAATGTCATAATGGCCATACTCCCAAAATTGATAATTTCATAATACAGAATTGTTAATGCAGAAACAATTTCCTGGCACATTTAGCTACCTGATCTTTGACAAGGGGCCTAAGCACATGTGCTGATGTAAAGTTAGCCTCTTTAGTAAATGTATTTGAAAAATTGGCTGCACACATGTAGAAAACTGAAGTTAGACTGATAACTTTTACCATGTACTAAATGAAATCAAAATGTATCAAAGATGTGAATAGTAAAATGGAAACTAACCTCCTAGAATATTTTTTTAAAAAATAGATAAACTGGTCATTGTGAAACATTCCTGTAATCCACTCAAGAGCTGAGACAGGAAGATTGTTGTGAGTTCAAGACCAGCCTGGGCTACAAAGTCAGCTCAAAGCCAGCCTGAACAATATAGTCAGACATTATCTCAAAATGACAAACAAACAAAGATAAAACTGTTGAAGGCATATTCAAAGAAAAGGACTTGCTGAAAAAAGCCCAAACATCAGGAGTTGAAAAGGGGATTATATCAAATTTACAAGCTTTTGAAGAGCAAAGGAAACAGCCAAGTGAATAAAGAGACAATCCAAAGAATGAGAAAAGACTTTGGCATCTATACCTCAGATAAAGGGCTTATTTAGAATAAATTTAATAACCAATAATAAGAAATTCTAATAAAACTGTGGTGAAAAAGGAACCATTCTATTTTGCTGGTGAAAATGTAAACTGTATAATCACTATGATGACCCATATGGAGAACATTCTAAGAATTAAAAATACAAATTGCACTTGATTCAACTATTTCCGTACTATCTACTCCAAAGAGTTAAAGACACCATGCTACAGCGATACATACATACCCAGGATCATACCCAGTTAATAACTGCACAATTCATGACAGCTAAATCTTCCTGTATTTTTTTTTTTATGGGGTGGGAAGGGTCTTCAGGATGTCCAACTTCTCACTACTGGTGATCCTCCTGTTTACACCCTCCCAAGAGCTGGGATTACAGGGGTGTGCCACCATGCCTAGTCTCAATCACCTCAGCATGTCCCAGGGGCTGGGCCAGCAGGCAGGCTGAGGGATCAAACCCCAGCCTCTGCACCTGCTTGTAGGCATTTTAATCCACTGAGCTATTTAGCCAGCCCTGAGAGCTAAATCTTAAAAGTAGCTTGTATCAATGAACAATAAGGAAAATGTGGCATTTATACACACTGTACCACTACTATGCTACAAAAAAAGATAAATTTGAATTATCTGTAGGAAAATGGACAAACCTTGAAAAAATAAGGTTAACAGAAACAAACATGAAAGTTTAAACACTGAAGGATTTCTCTCATATGAGAAATCCAAATTAGACATGAATAGCAAAATAAGAGGTAAAAGAGAATTTGGAGATAGATCTATTGCAAATCAGAAGGGGATAAAGAGATGTGGATGAGAGTAGAAGACATAAAAGAGAATTAAGAGGTGTGGTGTATATCATGCAAACACCCACAATGAATTCACATTCTGTATCATAAACCTGTACTAATAAAAATTCAAAATGTTAAAGATTGAGGTTAAAGACTAAGAAGGCAAGTACATTTCTTACAAAATCTCCATACCTAATGATCTGAAGGATGCACTTGAGACACCTCCAATATATCCTGAAATTTCTATCATTCTTTTTCCCTTCAGTTCATAGTAGTATAATTTCTTATCCAAAGCAGTATGATAGCAGTAAGTATTCTCTCTTCTACTCTTCTATCTCCCTCTCATCTATCATGGTCAAAAAAAGAACTTTTGAAAAATTTAAGTCATATATTTTTACTCTCACACTTCAGACCATCAGTTGGCTTTCCACTATCCTTTCAATTAAATCCAAATATTAACATTAGGCAGCAAGAAGAGAGTGGATACTTCTTTTTCTCAGTTAGGAAAACAATAGTTTTTATGATTCAGAATTCCTAGTTCATCCCTTTTGTTAGAGTCATACAGACAGCCTTAAGTTCTATTCAATAATTTGGGAAATAAATGTTTTTATATATTTAAGTAAGAGAGAAATCTTAGACAAACCATAATCACTGCCAAATGTAGACTAGACTAAAAATGAGGACATATTCATATGGTATGTGTAGGATTTTTGAAAAAAAATATAGATATATATACATTATAATTATATACTTGAAGGATAATTTATTAACATTTATATTCCCTGTTAGAATGTAGGCTTCAAGAACCAAAAGGCCATATCTACTTTATTTGCAGTTCTATTCTTGAAACTTAGAGATCTTCCTTGCTGCAGATGCTCAAAAAGTATTGGCTGAATTATTGAAAAAAACTTCAGTAAATGTTAGCTGAATTGCTTTTTTCATTATACACAAAGTATAACAAAAAAGACTCTGAATGCCCACCCTGTAGACCCTTCCCTAAAACACACACACACACACACACACACACACACACACACATAGAAGACTGTGTGTGGTGTCACAGGCCTGTAATCCCAGCTCTTGGGAAGCTGTAAACAGGCAGATTACTATGAGTCTGATCTAGTAGTGAGACCCTGAACATCTATCCTACAGACCCTTCCCTAAAAAGGTTAAACCAATTAGATGACAAAAGCATTTTTGATAGGGTCCTATACAGAGTGAAACTGTTCAGTTCACATTCCATGAATAAGAGATTGGATGATTTGGTTAAGTCACCTTATTTTAAAAGTTTGTTTTTTTCACATCTCCCAATGATATACACTGTAAGTAAATTAAAACAGTGTAGCATCCTATTATTATAAATTAAGATAAGTAAACATTAAATGGAACCAGTTTGTTTCCTGGCACACACTGAAGATTTAAGCATATATCAAAATCTGTCAATCCCTTTTTCTGGGTAGCATCCCACACAAACTACATAATATTATGTGTAATATCTGCAAAGAACCAGAGAGCTTGTCAGTCATAAGCAGGCAGGGCTAAGATCACTATAGACTCTATATTTTCACTATAAGGTTTTCCACCTGAAGTACTTTAATCAAGACTGAAAAACCATACAGCTAGAGGTAAAAGGATGAGGTAATCTGCAGGTTCTCTACAAAGAGAAGTAGAGAAGACTTCCTAGGAACATCTGGATACTCAAAGGAGAACAGTCAGGTCATTACTAAAAATGAGATTCAGGAAAAACTATCATCAGTCAGAAGTCATTCAACATCAAACAAACCCTAAAATGTTTTATAAATATCATTTTGGATAATAATAAACAAAATTTAAAACAGAAGCTTCAACAACACAATCTATATTTTTAAAGTGTATATTTGTATAAATATACCTCTTAAGCCTCCTTCAAACATGTGGTTAAACTATATTTGCCTCAATTTTTAAAATACAACTGTAAAACACTATCATTACTAATTTATTCCAATATAACCTGCTCCCCACTAGGAAACCTCTGGATTCAGCTGGACAAACACACACACACACAAAAAAAAAAAAAAGATTCTACATATATTGCTCAAGATTTTATTGGACATTTCTTACAGATAATTCAAATTTGCTTGTACAATTTGGAACATTTCCTAAATAGTTAAAAGATCAACACAAAAGAATTTTTTAATAGTCTAAATATACCATATCTTAAAAATGAGTTTATTTTAGAACATTCTCAGGTAAATCATACATAATTCATAAATTTTTTCTTGAAACATTATTTATGTACATACACACATATGCCAAATCATTAAAAATAAATTATTTTGAAAGCAACAATACCCCTGCGATGGAAAAGTTACTAAGATAGCAAATGTCTTATATTACGAAGGAAGTACAGTACCTGTGCTCTCCCTTGGGGCAGTATTTTACACAGGAGTTGCTGTATGAAAGTCATTAGCTGTTTCACTACCCAGTTCTGTTTATTTATTTTTAATAAAAATGCTGTAAATCATTACATTAGTTTGAATTTAAAAGGCAATTCCTTGCTCCTACTGGAAGGTAGCTAGGGATAGACACTGGTCCTGCTGTTACTGCTGTGTGAAGTATTCCTCCTACTAAATTAAACAACTCATTAATATACAAAAGAAAATTGGCAACTCCCGTATGGCATGTCATTCTTTTATGTTAAGTCCTCATTTCACATGCAACAAATCTGTATAGCAGTACTGAAAGGGTATAATGAAGGAACAGGAGGATTTAGGTCAGTTCAAACAGGCTTTGATTTCTTCAATGAAGAGTATTTTGATAGAAAGTAATTTCTCTCATGCAAGAAAAAAGCTTGGAATCTGCAACAGTTTCAAACAGTGGAACCTACATGATCAGTAGACACTTTTTTTATTCAATCCAAAAATAAGAGTAGTCCAAGCAATGAATTTGAGCATTTTGTCCAATGGTAATTTATATTCTGCTACATGAGTAAAAATTGGAATATGTTATTTCTGATGAGTAGATTTATGTCACTGAACTTGCTTAGGATTTGGAATGTTCTTTCCATATGATTATGGCAGATACTCTTTCACAGGTGAGAGTAAGGCACTTACTTCTCAGCAATTTAGTAACTGTCAAATCTCTGTGTTTTCTTAAAAGCAGACATCTGTCTATATCAAATGCTCCTCAATCAATGACACTGCAAAAACAAGAGCTATACTCTAGAGAGGCAAGAGAAACATCAGTGTCTAGACTCCCCATGTCCTATTTATGATGAAGAATAACCACTGCTCCTTTTTCAAGGCCTAGTTCTTTCTAAGGTCTCTTTTAAAAAATTTATATTGAAAATTGCAGTTCTCCATCATTTGAAAAGAACAATTTCATGAAGGAAGTTTAAAGAAACAAAGTTATTTTGTTTTTATGGTGCTGGAAATTGAACTCAGGGTCTTGTATACTGTAGGCAAGCACTCTACCACTGAGGTACACCCCAGTCTAAGGAAACAAATATTTTAAAACACCGATTCCAAACCATATGCCAGTTAACGGTTGGAATTTTTCTATAGAAAATAAATAATAATTGTATATTATAATTGTATTCTTTTACATATTTTCTTTTTGTCTGCCTAATATATTACTATTAATTTTTAATCATAGTTGGAAGCTACTACTCTTTTGCATAACTTACTAGTTGTGATTTTAACACTCTTTGAGATACAGTCCATTAAAGTGCAAATCTTTATTTTATCAGCTAGAAAACATGGGGTAATAATGTTGACATAAGAATGTACTGAAAAAATCTACAGATACGTCTTTATTTGTTTACAATTTTCACGAGATTCAGAAATTAAAATACATAAAAATTTGCAAACATAGAAAATGCAGAAGAATAACAGTAAACAGGAAATCAAAATCAAAGCCATTGCTCAGGATCTCTATTTTTCATGGGGTAACATATACACACATGACTAAAGAGATAATACAAATAAAGTCCAAAACTGGGATATATAGAGAGATCAGTCTTCATCCACTCTGTAGACTAACATCCTCACCTGGTATAAAGAGTTCAAATAGCTGCCATATACCAAAGGCTAACCAGGCATCGGTATATTTAACATATATATTAGCATAAAAAAGAGACACAACTCTAGCACATATTAATTCCTCAACCCTGTGTTTCACACTTAACATAGGGAACTAAAAAGTAATGGAGATTGCACACACCACACTGACATCACAAGGGGAAACAAAACTCAGCTAATGCAATGCACATTTCAATGGAGGCTTAAAGCCAACAACCTTACATTTATAGTATGTTAGGGAAACAGCACAGGAAGTTTGATGAAAAGTGATCACTATATGTCAATAAGAAAAACATCATAGGAAGTGTACAACTGGGTTAAGATTCTTAGGTGAATCTATCTAGCAAAAAAATACATAAAAAATTAAAGTGGAAAAATAAACACATCACTATCATCACTTTCCTTACAGTTTCTCCTTACTAGCAATGGGTTATATAATTTCTTATTACAACTCAAGCTTTTCTAGGTAGGAAACGTTAATACAGTCATGAGAAGGATTGAAATTAAGTGTAAGGAAAAGAATTTGTTGCACAAAGTATGTTCATAATGTAAAAAGGGAAGAAGACATTTTACCTTGAAGATTACTTGGTGCTTATATAGGATTACACTACTGATTACATATTCCAGAAATAATTAATACTAGTCTCTATTACCAGCATGCAACTCACATTTTTACCTAACTCATAACCATAATGATAATGAGATTTCCCTTCTATTATTCATAGGTTCTCATATTTCTTTAAGCATTAAAACACCTGGGGATTAAAATGCTCTCTGCAGCTATGGTTATGTCTCATGTCATCAGAGGCAATGATAATTTTGTCATGAATAAATGATAATATCATTACAAAAAATCACAATTATGAGCATAAAGAGCAGAAAAACTTAATCTAAGCATGACTTGCTACTTTAGTACTTACTGCCAAATATTTGCTTGTTTATACTTAGCTATTTCATTAAAAGGTAAGGTAACTTTAAGGATAATAAGGCAGAAAAGTAATTGAACATAGAAACTATTTATTTTTTTACAGGGAAACAGTGCAATTATTTAATGATTGCACTACAAGATCAGTCTATATCCACAAGGGTTCAAAATATTGGTAAGGCATCTTTATTCCTGATACACTGATAGTTTGTTAAGGATGGCAAAGAGAGTAAACTTAGAATTATGCTTCCTGGGCAGAGCAGGAGTGGACTGAGGAGGGGTTACCAGCAGTTTTATATATAGTTTCTCAGAGGATATTATCCCTGAACCAGTTCTTGAAAGAAGTATAAAAGGAAAAGTGAAAATATATTCTGGACAGAGGGAGCAGCATGACCCAGGGAAGAAGAAATGAATAGCACACTGTGTGTGGAAAGCCAACTGAGGATTTTGCATCATTGAAGTTCAAGGATGGAGGTACCTGGAGATGGTAACTAGACATGATCCAAATCAAAAAAGAATACTAATGATCATGAAATGAGAATAAAATAAATGATTTCAGTGTTAAGAATTAGTACTGAGATTGTCCTCATCTTTTAACATTTTGATTAATGATTTCTATAATCACTATTGCTATCAAAATACATCTATAAATGCTAGAAAAGAAGCTAAGGAAGGAAGTGAAGGTAAAGAAAATAATCAGAACAAAAGGAAAATTGTGGAGAAATATGCGAGTGACATTCATGTGACCAATTTCACTAGTATGTACAATGTATTGAAATTCTACATTCCAATGATCGTACAAAGAAAACATTTGTATAATAAAGCTAGTGTTGCCAAAGGTGTTACTCAGATTAGTAAGTCATGATCAACAGTGTTAGATGAAGTACACAGGCAATTATTAGTGTGGCTAATCAAATGGCAGATGGTAGGTTATAGCCTTAGTCTATACTTCGGGAAAAAGCTAGGGCTATAAATGCCAATCTCATAAAGGATAATCCATCAAATGATAAGGGTGAAACATTTTTATATAAATAAAGAGTAGTTTCACAATTTTAAAGCAATAATTGGGGGTTTATAGTATACAAGTCACAAGAAAGCAGCCAGAGCTGATAAAAGGGCTGCTGAAAGAGACACAACTTTAAAATGACACAGAAAAGTGTCATTTGTTCTCATCAAATGCCTAGGAGAACATATATTATCCAGGAAGAGCAGAAAATACTAGCCCACAAGCCTGTGAAGGATGTGCTAAACTTATTACTATGTGCCACAGCAAGTGTTTGCTTCAAGATAAAGGCTCGTTGGTTTATTACTATGAGACTCCTAGAGTGTTTAAAAAACAAGGTCATACCTGGCCACCAGTAAGTGTCATGGTCATTATCTATGTCCACAACACACTAAAACTTTGTGCGACACCCTATCCCCAAACTGTCAGAAGTGATGGTCATTTATTTGTCATTCCAGCATTAATCTTATGTTTCATTCTTAGTACTTCTTTACTATCATGAAAGCTTTTTCTTAGTTCAATTGTTTTGAGACATTTATTTTTAATTAGTATTTAATTTTCTGAATATTGCTTAATCATAATTTTTGTTTTAACATTTATACTGTATCTTTGAATTACAATTTATCTAAAAGACATCGTGCAATATCTTCTCCTAAAATTAGAAACTTTAAAAAGTATATTTCCATTTTCTGTTGACTTTATTACTTCTTCCCTGTCTTTCATACACACATACACACACATATATATGAAAAAAATATACATGTATAACTCGACATAAGATTGGTACTGTTTCATAGAAATCTTCAATGACCTTTTAAAGAAGGGTTCATCTAATATATTTTATATAGTCCTGCATAACTATCACTTTGAGAGCTCTTTATTGTTCATCCAGGAGCACACTGCAACTTCTCATGCCTTTTGAATTATGCTCTGTTATTTCCTATAGGCTACATGTGGAGACATTAAAATATTTCATGATTGTATAACTTGAAAATATTTCACTTTTAGTTTTCAAAGGTATGTTTGCGAAGTATAAAATTCAAAGATGATAGATCTTTTTTTTTCTTTCAGTCCTTAAATTAGTCTAGTTTCTTAAACATGTGGTCCTTTTTTTTCTTTCTAATGTGGAAAAGATGCCATTTAATTTTGCTCTTCCATGGCTAATATTTTTATGTATATGCTTTAATCATTTCTTTCTTTATAATAAGTTTTCATTTTTGTGTATGTTGGTATGATTTTATTTAAATTTCTCATGCAAAAGGTTCATTTTTCTTGGAAATGTGGTATTATAAATTGAACCAAATTCAGAAATTTTAAATCTTTAAATATTTATTGCCTACTCCTTTCTACTTTGAGAATTCTAATTATACGAATATATAAAAAAGAAAGGAGCAAGTAATGCTTACAATTTTTGTTTTTACTCTGATTTTTTTCCTCTCTTGAATTTCTTGTAACTTCTTAGTTTTTGGTTTTTTTAAAAAACAAACCTTACACATTTGTATCTGGTAATCTGAAAAACTAATTTGCACATAGTATCATGTAATATAGCAACCATTGTCGGATTCCTATTACTTTGTTTAGTGAAATCTTGTATCATGTATAATGTTGTTTTCTTCTAACATTATTTTGTATTCTTTAAAAATAATAATAAAAAGTACAAAAATATTAATTAATTAATTAAAAAAACAAATTCATGAAGAATAGGCTAAGGCTTATATGGAGATGAAGTACAAAAGCTCATTTAACAAAGAGTAATTATTTTGCAGGGTATCAGGAATACTTTGTGTCTAAATATTAATAAAAATCTAGAGAACAAAGGTTTGCCACTCTATGCTCTCCTCAGCATAGACAACACACATGCTCACACACATTTTTGGCTGTTGTTGTTGTTCTTGACTAGAAAGCAAACTCACTACTGCACATTTGCCAGGCAGGTACTGTGCTGCTGAGCTGTATTCCCAGCCCCACATACAATATTTGGATGAAGAATTTCCATGGCTGTCAGTTGAGCTCCTACCACCTACTACAACTCCACTACTGAACACTATGGCCCAGCAGATTATAGCTAATGTTAAGAAGCTATATACAAAGAATTATTCTTGAAGTGCTTCTAGATCATCTGAGATACAGATTTAACCTAAAGAGTTCTGGAAGGAACACTGCAAGATCCTGTGTTTTAGGGGGTTAAGTGAGAAATCCTGGACCAATGTCTAAGGACACTGAGATCTTCTTGGAAGAAAGTATTGCCTCAAATTACATGGGAGAAGGACTTCGAGGCTGCGTAGAGTAGCGTGAGCCTTCAAATAATTAATCCTATAGTTGATGACACTGTCTCTAAACCAGAATCCATAGGTTTGTTGGTAGACAGTGGTGATGTCGAGAAACAGGTGGAAGAACACTCAGAAGAAAAGTAAATGGTGTAATTTCAGCAACTTCTGGCTGAGCAACACAGTAAGGCAGCTGAGAGCTTTTCTGAATAGCAGTGAGAGGGCCTGGGAGATGGCTCAGTAGAATAAGCACTTCCCTGGTGAGCACAAGGGCCTGAGTGCAATTCCCAGCTCCACAAAATAAATAAATAAATGAATAGCAGTGAGAGTATCAATGACAAGAGAATGAAGTTCTTCTGAACTAAATAAAGAAAATCTTGAAAAATTGCAGTTACATATATTTGTAGAAAAGACCCACCCAGAGAAAAAGCCAATCATTGTATTCACTTGCTTAAATACAATGCCATGTCTACTGAACAGTGTTAAAGAAAAGACAGAAATAGACAAACCTCAGATCAGTTTTTACTTTGAAGAGGTTGAATCCTATGGAGCCTAAAGCAGTTCTAAGTGGGCTACAGACTCAAAGGAACAAAGGACACCAGAGAGCCAGATTCTTCATATTCTTATGGAAGGAGACTCTCCTTTCAAACAATAACCACCTTCCATTTCATCTCTCTTCATGCAAGCCCAAGCTGTCAAATTGAATGTTGACTATAGTATGAAATGGTTGTGTCTAGTAATCTAGGCACATTTTATAACTAGGAAAATGAATATATTAGGAAAATACTAGGTGAATATACTAGAAAAATTATTGGTGTTTCTGATAAAATAAACACATTATACAACTACTTTCTGTTATGAAAATGTTAGTTAATGGGTGCTTTCGGAGGTTTCAAATATAATATGGGTATTTACATTATCTCTTATGGGAAAATTAATCTTCACCTAAAACCAAGTTGACTTACAACCCACCCTGATGAACAAATGAAGTTTGTAAGTCAAGGGTCCGCTGTATGTACTTATAAAAGTTAAAATAATGAGGGAAAAGATAGCAACAACATAAACAAATTTATTACATCAGAAAAAAAGGATTTATGGTATTTCTCTGTATTTGATAAAGAAGGAATTTCCAAGGCAGAATTTTATTCATGCTTTCAAACAGCACTGATATGAATCAATAAAATAAGTAAAATTATCAAAAAATATTCACTAATTTTGAAAATATGGCCAAAGATGGAAAAATACTATTTGGAATTACCAATCAATTTTTAAAAGCATTTATATTTTACCTCCTCAAGAAGAATTTAGACTTTTCACACCTGCTTAGGCAGATGCAGGGACTGGCATTTGATCTCCACAGAGCTGTGCCAACCTCACCCCTGGGGGCACGCTTAAACTATGACTGAGACTTCACATAGTGGAAAACCTGTACTCCCAGTGCTTGGAGGCTGAAAACAGCAGCATCACTACAAGTCTGATATGTGTAGTGAGACTCTGCAGACCCTGTACTACACACATTAAAAATAAAACAAAAAACAGAATCTAGAGTGTTTAAACATACCTAACAAGGTACACTCTACTAGACACTATTTTGTTTTAAAAAATAAAAGATCCATTCTATTTTCTGATATTGTAGTACTAGCAAGAACCAATTACTGGGGCTGGGGAGATGGCTCAGTGGAGTAAGTGCTTCCCTGGCAAGAGCAAAAGCCTGAGTTCAATCACCAGTTCTGCCGAAATAAATAAATAAATAAATAAATAAATACTTTAAAATTCAACAGGCATTATAATGAATGCTAAGTATACTAGTAGTTATCATATCCAAATTAATTTAAAACAATACTGCAAATCAGAGATGCCAATGGTAACTTGACTTAATATAGTATGATCATCAATTTAGGGAAACCTTTTTGCTATTCATTTACATATCTCAGACACCCACTACTCATGCCCATTCCAGCTCCTCTCTGTCTTTCAGTTTCTCCTTGATATCCCTGGAACATCTCTCCCATATACCAGTGATGGCAAGACTTTTAAAGCCTGCAATGACACAACAACCTGCTGGGGCACAGATGCCATAGGTTCACCTCACTATGATGCAGTTATGTGTTTGATCATTGTTATCAATTAACTTACAAGAAATATTCTCTACATACAACTGGCTCCTAAATATCTTTTCACATATGATGGCAAATACTACTATAAATTAAGTGAATTGAGAAAAATCTGTCAAACACAAAAGAAGAGAGAGTGTATATTGTCTTAGGGTCACCATTGTGTTTCTTGATGAGGATTTAGTATATTTTCTTCCCTAGGCACAAATTTTCTCTTTACTACACTATTCCTAAGAAACTCAATTTTCTCATTCAAATTATTAAATGTAAAGAAATGTCTAAGGCTCTTAGTAAAAACGGAAGATTAAATGTGTCAGGAGTACTCTGATCCAATGACTTTAGCTAAGCAAATCTTTTAAAACATTTCAAATAGTATAAGCACTTTACAAATAAGCTTTAAATGTCCTTAAGCTAAATTGCTTTTAACATCTGAATAACTAGTGAACTACTATTTGCAACCTGAATATAAACATTAATACTGGACTAATATACAAAAAAAAACTAGAGTGAGTAGAGATTAATATTGTTTCCAGTCTGTAATATCCAGCTCTATTTCAGAAAAGATTTAATGAATGTTGCTGTAATTTTTTTTTTCAGAAACAAGGATTGAATTCAGGCCCTTCTACTTGCCAAGGAAGTGCTTATTCTACTGAGCCATCTCCCCAGCCCCAATACAGTAATAATTTAAATAAGACTTGATTTTATTTTTTCCATTCTCACTGACTTTTTAGTCAAAATTGTCACAATCACTCAATTTTTCTATTCATTATTTCTATTTCTATCTATATATATTTCACAAAGGAAAAGTACATCATTAAACTCATCATGTTTTTGGAAACTACAAGTAGCACATGAAAACCTTTTTTCTATGAAAAGAATTTCCAATATAAGAGGGAATATTCCAGCTAGCAGAACAAAGAATAGATGGTTCAGATTTATCTTTTTAATTTACAACCACATTTAAATTTAACTATCTGTAAAATAAAGAATGTTCTTCCCTCCTGGATAACCTTAAATATTTTGACACTATTTATTCAAATTTTTGAGAAAATGTAAATGTGTATTCTTCATGATTACATCATTTGGATCTTTAGAAGAAAAGCTAGATCCCTTAATGGATCATAGTCACTCTTCACAACATATAATGTTAAAACTCAATTTTAAAAAAAATGTATTTCTAATATATATATATATATATATATATATATATATTCAACATATGTATAAATCTATTTACAATAGTTATATGAATATACAAGATATATTCTATGAACTTATATCATATATGAATGGTTTTTCTAAGTACTTTCAGTTTAAAGAATATTTTAGTATATAATGACTCATAAAATATTCTTCAATGTATAAAAAACACAACTTTTTTAGTGAAAGATTAAGAAAATTCAAATAAATTTCATGATACAGGCAAGTAAATACAGAAAAAAATATAATTTTTAATTTCATTAAGTTTATATATTTTTATTTTAAAGATTAAAACACAAAATTTCAAAACAAAATAGGAGAGTAGCAATAGTTAATATATTGTATATTGTTATCTTCAAAATAGTTACTGAGAGCCAGCAAGATAGCTTAGCAGACTAAAGCGCCTGATTAGCCAGGCACAGGGATCGGGGTTTGATCCCCAGGGTACCGTGCTGATCCCACCTCCAGTGTACACTGAAATGGCCAATGAGACTGGGCATGGTGGCACATGGCTATAATCCCAGTGCTGGGGAGGCTGAAAATAGGAGGATCATTATGAGTCTGATCTGTGTAGGGAGACTTTGAAGAACCTCTACTAACTACATTCAAAAATAAAAGTTACTGAGAATATGAGATATAGCCATGAAAAATTTTCCTAACAATATTGGGCTGAACTTTTCAATGAACGAAGACTAGTATAATAACTATCTTAACTATCCTGTATGTTTTTCCCTTTCTGTTTTCTCCTACCCTAATTTCCCTTTACTTTTAAACAGCTTCTTCACATTTCACAATAACTACTGTACATCCTGGACCTATCTATTTTTTAAACCTGTCATGCTGTTAATTTTCACATAGTGGAATGAATTCAAGTGTAAATGAATAACACAGTTCACTAAAACCACAGAAAATAATGAAATATACCACTTTGTCCATCATTTAATTATGTGTGTTTCCTTTACTGTACGAAAAAAGGTAAAACTTAATTCTGGTACACTTATCTGCTCTCTCTCCATCCTTTCAGTTACATTAGTGTGCTACTTTTAGGATTCTGAAGTGAATTCTTAACATGATATGAGCACATATTACAATAATGGTGTTGCTTCAAAAACCAAGCCAGCTAATAAAGTGACTGATAAGTGATGAGGAAAGCCTGGGATTCCTTAGGAATCAGGTTAGGCCTACAGAGGTACATATGAATGATACATGGTCTTCGCGCTCTGCAAAGCTGCAGTTCACTAACAGAAAGCAGAGTTAATTCAGGTAAAATATTACAAAAGGGTAATAGAGAAGGACTGGGAATATAGCTCAGGGGTAGAAGACATGTTTAGCATATAAAAATTCCTGGATTATACTCATGGACCATCATTTATGTCCTTACTTTGAGAGAGGTACTTGCTCTCTGGGCCTCACTTCACTCACTTTTATGACAAGAGTGGTAAAAGGTAACTCTCTCAAAATTATTGTGATAGTTTAATAAAATAGTTTACATTTGTAAGGCATGGCTGGCACTGAAGAAATGTCAGCCATTAGATAGGATTATCTATAACAAAATAATATATAAAATTATATATATATATATCTTCAATATCAAATGAATGTCAGCATTTATATAATTATCTATCTATCTATCTATCTATCTATCTATCTATCTATCTATCTATCTATCTATATATCAACAACTGAACATACCGGTCACCTCTAGACACTTAGACTATAGTGACTTCTCAGCTTTTTTGGGGGGGGAAATAAAGTGGGTAGGTCCTAAGTAGAAAGTTTTAGTAAACAAATGGACTTGATATAAATAATTCATGTAATATTGGTGATACATCTAAAATCTTGGTTCTCCTAGTCTGGTGATTGCCAAAGCTGCCACCTATTTCTTTTTTTTTTTTTTTTTTTTTTGGCAGAACCAGGGATCAAACTCAGGCCCTTGCACTTGCCAGGGAAGTGCTTATTCCACTGAGCCATCTCCCTGGCCCCTGCCACCTGTTTCTTAAGCGGCCTTTAAAAGTACAGATTCCCAAGTACCAACTCCCAAACCTATTAGTTCAGTATGCTCCTCTATGTTTAATTTTTTTTTTCTGAGTAGGGAAGGTAATGACAAGAATCATGATACAATGCATTCACAACAGCAGCCCACTTGAAAGAAAAGGAAGAGAGCAGATCTGTCCTAAGATGGGGATAGAGATGGAAGAGATTCAGTTTAATGAAAGAACTCAATTACATGTATCCAAGATGGTCAAGGATATTTATTTAAACCAAAGAGTAAGAGATGAAAAGATCTAGAAATCTGACTCAAACACAGACCAGCAATAATGGAACTACTGAAAACAGTTTAAACAATCTAGGCTACATGAATTTCACTTAAAGAGACAGAATTTTAACATCTTACTTTGACTCAGTTTTTTTTTTTTTTAAATCATAAGAGATTTAGTGAAATGGAGTATCAAACTGTAAGTTTATAAGAAACAATTAGTGGAATTACTTACGAAGATGTTGACTTTTCTACTTGTAGTCTTACTTCATGCTTATTAACCTAAACCTGATAATGTAAATAAGATTCAACAGTGCCAGAATATTGTTTGTATGGTAAACTACAATTTAGTTTTGATGAAACTAGCCAGCGGTAATTATAAGCAATGGTTTTTAGTCTAAATCAGGGTGGCAAGCCTATGGCATGCATGCTATGGTAGGTTGTTTTTATCATTGAAAGCTCTAAATACTCTGTCATCATTGGTCTACAGAATCAGAATTAAGCTTTTGTTCTTTTTTTCTATCCAGTTTCTAACTAAGAACTATACGCCAGTGTTATCCACAGACTCTACTTACACTAAGAGGTCTCAGGAAGTACAGACCAACAGCATCACTGGGTTTTTTTTCTCCCACATTCTAAAGACTTCCTAATAAATAACCAGAAGTACTGCACATGTTACATAGTAGTATCTCTTCTCCCATGACATCACCATTCAAGCATTTCATCAGCAAAAATCACCAGTATTTATTAATATAATGACCTAATTTCAGATGAAAACTCAAAAAGAACATAGAAGGTATTTCAGTTGTATTATACAGTCTTTGAAAATGTAAATAATGTATGTTTCAACATTAATTTCAGAAAATAAACCCACTATTTCTCCTTCCTCAAAATTTCATCCCTCCTGTATTTTCTGTTAATTTTATTACAAGACTTAAAGCCTTAGAATAATCTCTTTCTTTAGTTGATACAGCCACATACAAGGAACTGTCGAAAATCCCAATAGTTCAATTTTAGCCCTCACCTATACATCTGTTTTTGCCTAGCTACACTGAGCGCCTTGAAAGTGATCAAGGGAAAATAATCCAGTTTACCAAAATAGGAATGACACTTGATGATGAATATACAGGTGAGGAAGTTAGAGTAGTTGGGGGTGGAAAGCTGGAGCTTGTTTAGATTTTACATGTGTCCAGACCCCCCTAAAGCCTCATGCAGTCATAGGTGGGCCTTTTAAAAATGTGGCTAAAGCTAGTGTGTGTGATGCTTGGACTGATTCATGGTGTAATCCTAGGATTATGGCTGCAAGGATTAATCTAGATAATAACTAACTTAATTTAGTCTGGCACCCACCCTAATCCCAGTAGCCAAGATAGACTAAAGGAACTAAATAGGTACTAAAATCCCTTCTTTGTTTTGCTATCTTCTGTCTGCCATAACTGTATCTCCCCTGGGATGGTTGTCTGCCTGCTATTCTGCCTTGGAACCAACCAATTATGGGCTGAAAGCTTTACAAACTGTGAACTAAATAAAATTTCTTCTTTTAACTTTGGCTATTAGGTATTGTCTCAGCAATGAGACAAATAACCAAGACAGGATTAAAGTTCACAGAAGAAGCCATGGCAAAGACAAACAGTATGAAAGAAGCCAAGAGAGAAAAATTCACTAAATAGTGCAATAGATTTGTTTATAGCGTCAGAACCATGATAAGGTTTAAATCTAAGAGAATAATGAAAAGAGTAAGATTCACTGTAATGTGGAATGGGTACTGGTAGTTATATTTCAAAGTAAATACACAAACATTAGTTCTGTTGGTACACAGGCAACCTTTGAGGAGTTGTTTAAACTTTCTGTGCCCCATTTTGTATCTAAACTATATTTCAGATACAAAACGGAGGTTGTTATACCCTATAGTAATTTTGAGGATAATGAACAATACAAATGAATATAAAACATTAAAATCATGTGACTTATGAATTATGTATTCATTTTAGTTTTAAAATTCACCTTTTTAACAAGTAGTCAAATTATAATATTGAATATTTTTAATCTCTGCATTTTAAGCTACAATATAGCTAAGACACGTTTCTAGCAGATCATAACCAATAAATGTTCAATAAATATCTGAGACTGTACTTTTAGCAAATGATTCTGTGTATAGTTAAAGGAAGAAGTATCCTTTTCATTTAGAAAAATAATTTAGGCCAGCCAGATAGCTCAGCAGATTAAGGCGCCTGCTTAGGCAGAAACAGGGCTCTGGGGATTCAATCTTAGGTCTTCCCTGCCAGTCCCACCCCCAGGGCAGGCTGAGAAGGTGAATGAGTCTGGGCATGGTAGTATGCACCTGTTCTCCCAGAGCTTGGGAGGCTGGAAAACAGGAAGGATTACTACAATCCAATCTGTGTAGTGAGACCCTATAGATACTGTACTTAATACATTTTAAAAAAATAATTTTACTGAGAAACAAATAATAATGAGACAGTTTCAAAATCGATCAGTAGGGCAGTTTCAATAATAACTACATTGCATATTGTTGTCTTAGTAGTTACTCATTGTATAAGATGCAGACATGATATCCTGTTCACATTAATTTCTTTATTTTGGACTTAGAAGTACTTCATACTATTGATAATTTTACTTTGGTAATGGTCTAATTCAAAGGCTAATAGTAACCTATCATGATACAAACACTTTGAATTCTATAAAATACAATACCTGGACCTTGGTTTGGAGAGAACGATATACTTTAAGGCATATATATCAATAATTCTCTTTTCTTGAACTATTGTAATTTGAGCTTTTTATGTGAGATATTTGTGTGAGTTCTTTTAAAAGTCAGAAGAAACTGCTGGATTGTCCTAGCTATACACAATTTCTCTATAACTATTTAAACTGTGGAGCTGGATGATTTACATAAAGCTAGTTATGGAAGATTTATTAGTTTGAGGAGGTAAATTCACAACCTAAAACAATAAACTACTTTTCAACCACATCAAAAATTTCTTCCCAAATTTTTAGTAAAACAGATCTCTTTAGGTATAATCAATTCATAGGAGCTGCAGAAATAGCTCAGCAGTCTATATATCTGCTCTGCAAGCCCAAGGCAGAGTTCAATCCTTTGCACTGTATGCTGTGCCAGCCCTACTTGTGGTATACAGTGATGGCTATTAAGACAGTATGGTGGCACACACCGGTAATCCCAGCATGGAGAAGGTTAAAACAGGAAGATCACAATGAGTCTGAGCTACATAGTAAAACCCTATACCAATCATTTCATGGTGATTTCTGTGTTCTCTAAAGAATTTCTGTATTCCAAAATGTCTCAAGATCATAATAAGGTTGAATTGAAACATACAGGTGATATACATAAGGGACTTCTTTTTCAATGTGAAATGCCACATATTCATCAAGATGAATGCAGAGTAACAGTTAAAATGAAAATAATTGACTTTTATTCCGGAAATAAAATTTTTATTATATACTAAAGAACATAAAATTTAGTAATTTCAATTTAGAAATTGAGAAACAAAAATATGAGAAATGGAGTGTCAACTACTTAGATCAAAGATGAAGCCTGCATTGGAAGACTTGACCCCAACCTGGACCTGCATCTGGTGAGTCCTGCCTCAGGCATTTATAGCTGTTTAACATCAGGCACTCCCTGCCATAGCTAGGGTGATCCTCTGTTGTGATGTTGTCTCTGTCTATAATAGGAATAATGATACTTCCCATGTGTTTTCTACCCTCCAATCTTGGCCCATAGCTCACTTCACCCTAGATTCACTGACTTCCTCTCTGTTCCTTGCACTGACAAATATACAGCTTGGTGGCCCCAGTTCACTCAGCATTAAGGCATCCTCATCCTAAAGTACTTGCCAGAGCTGGCTTCTCAGCTCACCTCACTTGTTACCTGCTCAGACAGGCTTAACCTCATCAAAATCAGACATACACCCCATCTGTTTCTGCTTCTTTTCAGGCTTCTAACACGTGTTTGCCTTATGTTTCTCCTTAGCACTTTTCACCAATACTCACTGTCCATATATTCAGCTTATTTGATGATTTTTTTTTTCCATTTTTGCCTAAATGCAAGCTTTCTGAGTCAAATTTTAGTGAATTTTGTTTAATTCTGTGTTTTTAGGTCTTAGAGTACTGCCTGACATGTAGTAAAATTAACAAATGTACATGGAACAAATGGATCAGTGAACCTTTCCCACAGGTGTAGTAATAGTTAAATTATATGCCATAGATACAGTTTACTAAACTATAAAAACATCAATCATTATACGAAATTTAACATTTGGTTGAAACAATGATAGGTAAATTACAATTAAACCTTGCAAGTCAATAAAATAAACTAAAAATGAATTATAAGAACTGGTAACATCAGAAGTGGAAAACTATTCTGCTTGTCTATGGAAAGAAGCAGATAAGGCTTAATTTATTTTGTCTCCTTTGTTCAAATGTTTCTCCTTTTTCTCTTCTTACTTTCTTATATATTTCTTTTTTCTCTTTTCTTCCAATTTTGCAGTCACATATCTGATAATATGAATAACTGGAAGACAACACTTTGCATTACAATAAATACCGTGAAATTCATATTACTTTGTTAAGTGAAATTCTCTTTCACTTGTAATTTTTCTGTATTAAGTACTATTTTGTACTTTCTTTAAAAAATTAAAAATTTTTGCTTTAAAAAAAAAAAAAAGAAGTGAAAATAAAGTAGAAAACAACTGAAGACTTAAAAATATATCAAACATAAATACCCGAGATATGCGAACTAAACTTGAGCTTTGGCTTCTGACTGAAAGCAATAAAAATTTGACCTAAACCTTAGGGCACTAAGTAATACAAAGCCAGGTGGAGAAAAGAGTATATTTTAAAAGTTGCATAGAAGTCTAACAAATCTGGAGACAAAGATGAGGAAAGCAAAGAAAACGTGTTAGAGAATTAAATATGCGATTCAGGAAACACCCTTCTAAGATTAAATTTTCAGATGCTGTTGACTTAAGCAATAAAAAGTATATCAGAGTGTACCCCATTGATGAATGGCACATAGCTAATAATCCGTAGGTTGGCCTTTTCAGTCACATTGAAAGATTAGTCATTCCCTAAGTATGACACCATGAAATGAAACTTGTGTAGACCATCAAGTACTGGGAGAATAATCTGTTTGGGCTTGAGTTTTTCCCACGGAAGAAAACAAATAAAATAAATAATGAATTAAAAAGCAAAGCCCAAACTACAAACAAGATTTACTCTGTACACAAACTTAGCATTCACATATATTGAATTTGTGTTCTCTGTTTTGCAGGGGAGGGAGGAGCAAATGATGGATATGTAGATAAGATGATTGGTCTCTACTGGAGAATGTCAGCTTTAATTCAAAGAACACAGTTACCAGCAGTGCTGCACACTGCTGTAGATCTAAAAATGATATAAGGCATATCTGAGTATCACACAGCTTGGAGATTTATACTTATGTAAATGACCAAACAAGATGTATACTTATGTAAATTTATGATGTAGTTAAATATACATTTATGATTTTTACAGAACACATTGAGAAGTATGTAAAAATTTTTACAAACACTGAAACCTAAAATAATTAGTTGATTTTTTTCCACAAAATAAGATAGTTTATACACCTGAATATAAATTATCTAAATAAAAATAACTTCATTTTTGAAATATGCATTTTTGGTTTTTTGGTAAATAAAATTAACAACAATTATTAAGCTAGAATTACCAGCATATTGGTTCCTAGTGTCTTTAATTAAAATCAGTTCAAAAATAAATATTTTGTAAAACAATTAGGCTATGTAAAAAGCTAGAATGAGTCTCATTGTGACTATTGAAAACTGATCAATTCAAAGAACTAAAGATTCAACTTAGCAAAGGAACAAACTGTTAATATATATGGAGATAGTCTAAGCATGTCTATATTATTGAGACAGAATTTGGACACGTAGTCTGGGCCTTGAACTGATTGTAAGCTATGCTGTCCTCAAACATAGTATCTTCTTTCTTTAGGCTCCCAAATTCTGTGATTACAAGCATGTGCTTCCACACACAACTCCTGTGTTTGGATTTTTCAGAGCAAAAGGGAATTATGGCAAAAATAATCTAGCACTCATGGGCACTTTCTCCAAACTTCACATACATTCACCCACTGTAATATCACAACCACCCCAGGACACAGATTAAGACATTTAAGTTAAGCATTTTTGCCCAAGGTCATATTGAAGAATAATGTTGCCTAGTTCTACTAGATTGAAATTGTGGCTCCTTCCACCAAGCATTCTCAGAAGCATAGCATGAGAGTGGTCTTCATCACAACAAACTGAATTTAATATTTACTTAAATAATTCAAATGGGAATTATGCATATGTCAGGACCCAAGACAAGTTACAGCAAAGATTAGAAAGGAAAAACATGAAGAATGTGGTCTTAATTTACAGAAATTAGTCAGGAGACTTCACTTGAGCTGACATATGAATAACAGAAGTCTCCCTTTTCTTTTTTTTAGAAGTTTCCATTCACAGGATAGTATAATTTCTCATTGAAAGTTACTGTAAACAATTTGTGTGGCAATTTAAAATGCCAACATAGTAAAGAGACAACAAATTAAAACAATAGTTGTAATAATTCAGTTATAATTAGTTTTTATGAAGAAGTGAAATCATAAGTAAATAAAATAATACAGATGAGAATAACAACTCCATATTCAGTTTTTAAAATGTATGTTTATCTAGCTGAACATGGTGGCACATGCTGTAGTCCAAGCACTGAGAAGAATGACACAAAAGGATCACTGTGAGTTTGAGGCAAGCCTGGGTTACATAAGCCAGGGAAAGGCTAGTCTACCTTCCATAGTGAAATGGTACCTCAAAAAGAAAAATACAAGGGCCAGCCAAATAGCTCAGAGGATTAAAGTGCCTGCAAGCAGGCTCAGGGGCTGGCCCTGGCCCCTCGCCCACTGGGCTGATAAAATGGCAAGTGAGACTGGGCATGGTGGTGGGCCTGTAATCCCAGCTCTTGGGAGACTATAAATAGGCGGATCACTATGAGCGGGATCTAGTAGTGAGACTCTGAATACCCTGTAGACCCTTCCCTAAAGAGTACAAAATAAAAAAGAAGAAACAGAAATACATTTATACTGATTAGTTTCATTCTAACTTGATAAAAATAAAATTAATGTTGAGGCTGCTGTGTGCATGATCCTTCTGGGTGTCTGCAAGCTGGAGACTCAGACTGGCTTTCTCCAGGGCCATGTTGTGATTTTGTCAATTCCAGGAGTCAGACAGAAATATGATGCAAAGGCCCACTTGGAAAAGCTCCATTTTGATGCCAAATATTCTCACTTCTTAAGTCACAAATACTCCATTCTTGTACCATCGGAAACTAGAGAAGGAAACCTCTATCTGCTCTTCACCATTGAATCAGAGAAGCTGGGAAGGACACCTGGAGAACTTGCTTCCCTGGAGGTAAGAGGAAACCCACAGACAGAGATGATGTGGCCACCACATTTTGAGAAGCACAGGAGGAATTGGAGCTGCACCCCACTGAGTGGAGGATTCCACATTTCTCTAGACACAACTTTAATGTATACTGTGCAGGGCTGGTGATAGCTCAGTGGAGTAAAGCACCTGCTTAGGCAAGCTTAGGTAAGCTTAGGCAAAGGGACCACAGTTCCATCCCTGGCACCACATGCGGTGCCAGACCCACCCCCAGGGCAGGCTGAGCTGGCCAGAGTCCAGGCATAGTGGCACATGCCTATAATCACAGCTTTGGGGAGCCTGAAAGCAGGAAGATGAGACCCTGCAACAATCAGACACAGAAAGAAACACAGACAGAGACAGCCAGACAGCCAGACAGCCAGACAGCCAGACATAGAGAGAGAAACAGAGACAGAGAGGGAGGGAGGGGAAAAGGAGGCAGGGAGGAAGGAAGGGGGAGGGAAGGATGGGAGGGACAGAGAGAGAGAGAGAGAGAGAGAGAGAGAGAGAGAGAGAGAGAGAGAGAGAGAGAGAGAGAGAGAATACTGTACAGAAAGCCAAAAAACTGGGACCTCACATGGCCCCTGCCCATGAGAGCTTAGTGGTCATGGACAAAACACTCTTCACCATCTAGAAATCAAAGGGTTGAACTACCTCATCAATTTCAAAGTAGGTACCATAGAAGCATAACAATACTTCCAATTTATTCTGTAACATTTAATTTACATTTTCCTTAACCACTGTATATTTATTTTCAGAATTCAGTTGAAAAAGAAAACATATATTCCAGTATATTATGCCCTTGGAGGAAGCCAACATATTACCTTTACTCTAAAGACATTCATTTTTCCCCATACCAGGGGAACAAAGATTACCCACACTGTAGTAATTAAGCATTACCTGGGGATCATTAGGCAAGCTATTTAAGAAATGCTACTATTTGTAACTGCATTCCTGTGTGAATAAGGATTTCCTTTATAATTATAAACCCAAACAGCATCAAAAAAGCCAAATGAATTTAGGAGCTAATATTAGGTATCAGATCTTAATTTACTTTGAGTCACAACCACAACCTCACTGTTGTATCCATGGACTTTAAAAAGAGTTGTCGTTAGGTTTTGGCTTAGATAACAGAGTGACGTTATTAATACAAAAGTAACAGGAACCTTTAGTTTCAGTTTTAGAACAGTTTAGATTTACAGAAAAGTTGCAAAAGTAGTACAGAGAGTTCTTACGTAGCCTATGCCCTAGTGTCTCACTGGTTGACATTTTACTTTTACTTTGTAACATCTAAGAAACCAATGCTAGCACATTATTAAGTAAAATTTATACTATTTTACCAAAAAATAAAAATAAATAATACAATTACTAGTTGGAAACTAATGTAACCTAAATACCTTTGTTCAATACTTATTATTATTCACTATGTGTAAAATATACTTGAACATATTCTAAACATTTTTCCACCTCTATATTTTACAATGCAAAAATATAAAGATACTTCTATAGTTCTTAATTTTCATTCATTGTGTTTCTTAATGGTGGAATGATAAGTACCAAGATTGTGTACAGGAAAAAGCACAGGTTTTCCTGGATTAGAGTGGGTATAGAAAAAAAGCCTCCATTTGCATTGCCTGAGAACTGTTTGAATGAATATGCTCCACATGCAGAGGATACTTAGCTCACACTTAGAAGACAAACCAGCTGAATGAAAGAAATTTGAGTTTACTGCCTCACTAAAAACAGTCAAAGGTATACTGAAATTATAACTATTGTAATAAAGCTGTGGCGCCCAATAGAAAACACAAAGGATTTGGAGTCAAAAGTTCTGGGTAAACAAAATACATGTCCATCAGTTATTAGCCCTATGCTTGAGTGAACATTTTAAATCTCTAGTAACAGCCTCCACCTCTTTGAAAAGAATCTGCAATTTGGGATGCTGTTAAAATGCAAAGAGCAAAACATTAAAAAGGGTCTTATGAAGTCCAAATCATACATGAATGACTGCTATTAGCATTTTAATGAAATATGTATTCTATATTTAAAATACATTGACTAATATCACAGTACAATAAGATTGTAGATAAAAAAGTATAATAATAAACATATTTACTTTTTGGACACAGTGGTAGAAAACACAATATTCTTTACAACAGTACTTAGGCAAAAATATGATCCTAAGAATAATCACATCTTTACCTTGGCCTCCAACAAAATATACTGTCCTTATTTACTCAAACTAAAGACAGTTTCCCAATGAATTTTTGTTGAGTTCTATCCTCCACTTTTCTTTCTCTAAATAATATAAATTTCCAATGATTGCTAAATCTTTCCAGCATAAATCGAAGTATGCTCCTAGACTCTCAATTGCTATTTTTATAGGTACATAAAAAAGCAACCTAAGCTTTCACAAAATCTTTACTGTTACTAGTGAAAGCATGTAGTTAAGATATATACACATCTACAAGCATATTCCTACAATGTTGAGACTATAATATGGATAGAAAGCACACATTTCATAATGCATATCACTTATACATTCCCCAGGGGACACCAGATAGGAACTCGGTTGTGTCTTTGCTCTCTGTCCTGCATGGTTAAGAGTCCCCTGGGTAGCATTTTCTCTATGTCCATGAGAAATACTCAGCCTTTATGATGTCTGACAGAGCATTTACTAGATGGAGATGTCCTTGAGGGCACTAATGGTGTCTTTATTCTCTGTCTCAGCATCTTGCCGACTCTTTGGTAGGCACTGTATTCTCAACAACTCTTGAGTGAATTAACTGGATATGAACTAATAAGAAATACAAAACATTGTGATAAAAATATAACATATTCTGTGTTTCACACAAAAGGTTAGTAGAAACATGGCCTTGAAATACAAAGATTTCTTTTGAGAATGAAGATTTCTTTTGTCTGTATCAGAATTAAAACTCAGCATGGTGTGTTATCAGAATAACTGGACCACTACACATGTCCAATCACACTGAAAAAGTCTAATTCTTTATTTGGGGCACACTATAAACTCAACAGCTAGAATTCTATAATGTTGCCACAAGCAAGGATTACAAGTCACCATTCTAAGTCTCTTTGAAGCAGAAAAAATACAAGGCTGACTTGGTCATGACAGTTCCTAAACAATGACAACTTGAACTACAACTTTTGACTGTCTGTGCTTATTGGCTATACTGATGCATACAGCACTTTAAATTTTAATAAAATATGGGTACAACCTTACTACTCTCAAATTATCATATTAGCTTAGCAACTTATCACATCAGATTTATTGCAAATGATATCAAGAGGCAAAGGAAATCTTTGAAGGTGGGACATTCATATTTTGTCCAATTGCAACTCTATCTTTCTTTGTATAATTTGATTTTAAAGTAAATGCAGGGACCGGGAAAATGGCTCAGTAGAACAAGTGTTTCCCTGGCAAGCACAAGGGCCTGAGTTCAATCCCCAGTTCTGCCAAAAAAAAAAAAAGGTAAATGAATTTTATAACAGGTATGCATATCCATCCATCCAATCAATTAATAAATAGACATGATTTAATCAAGTTGATATGTCTTAGAGTATAAGCCAAAATGAACTGAATTTATATCCTGATTTTATATTTACTAACTCGCTAATATTGAAAACCTATGTTCTCTAACATCTACTTTCTACCTTGTATAAAGAGATGCAAGAATAGTAAAATATCATAGCCAAAAAGCTTGCTGCACAGTTGTGCTTTTGTTTTGTTTGTCATTCTTTGGTTTCTTTCTCTTTCCTTGCTAGGCAACTAAGACAGGAAAGTGAATAAAGGCCAGCAAGATATCTCAGAGGAATAAGTACCTGCTTGGGCAAGAGCAGGGATCAGGGTTGATCCTGGGTACCACATGCTGCTCCAGCCCTACTCCCATGTACATTGGACCTGGCCAACAAGACCCAGAGAAGTGCTACATGCCTATAATACCGGCACTGGTGAGAGTGAAAACAGGAGGATCACTAGAGTCTGAGCTATATAGCAATACCCTGTACCAAATATATAACAAGAAACAAAGAAAGGAAGGAAGGAAGGAAGGAAGGAAGGAAGGAAGGAAGGAAGGAAGGAAGGAAGGAAGGAAGGAAGGAAGGAAGGAAGGAAGGAAGGAAAGAAGGAAGGAAGGAAGGAAGGAGAGAAGTGAATAAAATGTATTTGTACCATTTAAGGTACAAATTAAATAGGGCAGAAGATGTAGATGTCAACAAGCTAATTAATAAACATGCATTTTGATACATATACATAAATGATAATATTTAAGCACAAATTTAGTACTTTATTAAAGAAGTAACAGCTCTCTTGACTAAAAAAGCCAAGACCAAATCATGAGACAAGGTATCATAAATAATCACAATAAAAAAATTAGAATCTCAGTAAAAAAAAAAGACTTTAGGAATTATACAGTCATATAGGTGACTGTACACTGTAGAATCCCCAATATTGGTCATGCCCTTTCTATCTAAACCTTTCAGCATTTAGGATGTTCTCAACAAAATAAAACAAGTTCTCTATTGAGAGGAAGATTTCCTAATTTGGTATTTAAGATTATAGTTGCTTTTTTCCCAGTCTACCATACCATGCATATGTTCTCCTACTCTCCCATAGTTAAACTGGATTCTCTAATAGCATTGCATGTCTTCCACTTTATGTATTTTGACCTCTTTTATTACCCCATTTGCCATGAACTTTTCTTAATTCCACTGAAAAATTACTTTTCTTTTTCCTTCTTTGAACATCCAAACCATATTGAGTCTCTTTTTATGTTAATTTCTTTACAGCCTGACAGTGCTTTGCAATATAATCACTTCATTAAATTGCACATTCCTTGAAGTTTATACATATTTATTTTATTTATTGTACAGAGTACATATATAGTGGCCAAAGATATTTTACAATTTTATAATATAAAGTAATTAAACCAGCCAAAATAAATTTAGTCTACTTTATTAAGCACACACATTTAATAAATGTACACTGTCTCCAACCTTGGACAATTGCACTCAAGGAGCCCATTTCCCAAGCCATTTGCTAGTTAATTGTTTCTACCAGATATACTTTTTCTAAAGCTCCCTGACCATGCCATGTGAAGGCATCTTGATATCTCTGTGGCCTTCTCTCTGTCAGCTGTCAAGAAATCAGTATGGAGAAGCATGCTTTCCTTCCTTATATTGTAAGCAGACTACCCACAGCCAGGGGAGGTATGGCACTCACACCACTTCACTGATATCTCCTCCTGCATGGGCTCAGGATGTTTAGAAAGTCATGCCACTGGCTATCTGCTGGGTCATTTAGATAACACTTTATTTTTAATTTTTTTTTTACTTTAAAAAATATTTTATCTATTTATTTGGTACAGGATCTCACTATGCAGCTCACACTTGTAGTGATCCTCTACACTCAACCTCTACAGTGCTAGGATTACAGGCTTGCACCACCGCCCTGTTTCAGGGGGCTGGACAGGCACACAACATGGCTTCCAGGTCTGGGACAGGATGTGGTACCAGGGATTGAACTTGAGTCCTTACACTTTCCATGCACGCTTAGACCACCAAACTATCTTCCCAGCCTTCCACTGATATTTTTCCTTCAACATTTTGCCTTCCATCCACAATCTATGTTTTAAGAGACCTTGTACACCTTAGCACCTCATGTTCACTTGTTAGACTGTGTATAGGTAACTCCCAAACTCCAGATCCTTCATTCAACTTTCAGTGTATTTGTTGAAGCACAGTGGCAAATTCTAGAGAAGTGACAGCAAATTTTTTAGAGCTTTAATAGTGATAAATAGGCAATTGTGGTGTGAGAGCCAGAAATCTGTCACCACTGTGACTCCCTGTGTTCTAAGGGTGCCTGCCAGGGGTGTAGATTTCCATTTTATTACTGTACAGAAACCTTTTATAACCAAAATAACATGAAGACTCAGGAGGTAACATGAAACATTTCTGCTTTTTAAAAGAACTGACATTTACTTTCTATAAGAAGAGTCACATGGAAAAGAATAAAATGCTTTCATGGCAAATTTGGAAGATATGGCATAACCTTCTAAGGACCAGGTTAATTTGTGAGTATGGCAGTGCTTTCAAGCATAACACTAATCCAGTCTTTAAAGCTTCCTTTTTCTAATTGTGTTATTACCCAGTTTTTTTTAATTAAAATTTTTATTCATTTTAATGAGAAAAAAGATAAAATAGCAATGACACAAGTTAGTAGGAAGCTGACAATTAATACATTGCATATTGTTGTCTTCATAGTAGTTATTCAGAGGACAAGATGCAGACATGATATCATGCCTAAACACTATTAGCACAAACCTTTCTTCTCATTGAACTAAGAGAAAGTAGCGGTATATCAATCCTATTTTTTTTTTTTTTTTTTTTTTTTTTTTTTTGTATTTTAGGGAAGGGTCTTCAGGGTGTTCAAGATCTCACTACTACATCAGACTCATAGTGATTCTCCTGTTTACAGTGTTCCAAGTGCTAAGATTACAGGCGAACACCTGTAATTGAGACACCCAGTCTCAATTGCCATCTCAGCGTGCCCTAGGGGCAGGGCCAGATCAGCAGGCCTGGGAATTGAACCCCTGGCCCCTGTACCTGCTTGCAGGCACATTAATCCTCTCAGTTATTTGGATCTTGTCTAAACACTATTAGCATACACCTTTCTTTGCACTGAACTAAGAGAAAGTAGCTGTATATCTATCCTAACTATCTTATATATACATATATATTTTTTTCACTGCAAAATGGTCTTCATGGCCCCCTTTTTTGTTTTAGGTAACCTTTTAAACTTCTCAAGTTGGCACAATGTATCAATCATAACACAAAGTTTCTCATGTTCTCTTTATTAAAAGAAAAAAAAAAGCAGTGAATGAAGTGACTTTAATACATAACCCCGATCAGAAAGGACACCAGGTACCCAAAGGAAATGGACAGTGAGGTAAATGGACTATGTAGAAGACTTCTATATTCACAATGAATAGGCCATTCATTTTAGATATTTAAAATACAAAACTGCTTTTTTATGCATAAAAATATAGAGGTTTCAATATAGTGATAGTGAAGATACTGTTGAGTGGCTTACAGCATGTTTCTGTATAAAAAGTGAAATTTATTGCCAATCTCCTGTAAGTGGTCTCCTTCCCAGCTTGTTTCTAGAGATCTCACCAGTGCCACATGTCTTCTATCTTCCTCATCCTAGCACTTCTATTTACTGATGCTTGTAAATCCTTTATCACTAGGACTTGTCTGCAGAGTTCTTCACTGGAGCTTGCTTCTGCCTAGCCAAAAAATCTCAGAGCCAGATTTAAGCTCTGTTTGGTCCACAACAGTGGAAATAAGTTTGGCTTTGGCTTTTGCACAAGTCTTGTCATATTCATAGAATTGGTGACACTTTTCAGGGACATGAAAATTTAATTCAACTATATTTCTACAACTTTAATATTTATGAAATTCTTGCTGAAGAATGTTCTAAGTACAATAACATTGATTTTTAAAAATTCAATTTCTTCCCTACAATAGATGACACTAGATATGATATGCCCTTTTATCTGCTTTTCACATATCTTTATTTACTGTTAAGTGTCAAGATTTCTTTATAAAATACTGTAAGACTTATATGAAAGTTTTTTGGAAGCTGCACTTCATTATAACAATCCACAGCTGCTTCAGGAAGTAAAAATGTAATATAATATACAAGGATACATTCAAATCTTCTTCTCTAAATTATATATAACTCATATATCTACACATACAAATACATGAAGACTGTGGTTCACAAGCATTTCTGTTGGCAAATAATTCAGTTTGCAAACAAAAATGTTTGGCAAAATTATGCTTCAGCTTGGAAACCACATCAGGTGACTAACACCACAGTGGCCATTTTCCTATACATACACAAATTCAGGTATGCTCCCTAAAATTATACAACAAATTAAGTTCATAAACTGAGGTACCACTGTACATATGTATGTATGAATGTATGCTAATTATATAAAGTTTACATAATATACAGTCTTTGAATAATTAACATTACATGCTGAATTTTAAGAATGTCTATTAATTACATCAGATAATCACTTCTAAAACTGTATTTGAGAAGATTTTCATAGAACTACCAGGTAGCTATACTTCAAAAGTAATTGCCTGAGCAAATTATACAGAAAGATTTGGTTGCACCAGTTTTAAACACTGGCTACACAATAAATACACTTGGGGAGCTTTGAAAACTATTAAATAGTAAAATACCTGACAAACAGTAGCTAATTAATAAATGGATATTTTCCTTGTTTTCTCTTCCAGCTCAAATTCATTTTTGTATTTTCCAAATATCCCAGGATTTAATATGAAACATCTTTAGTAATGTACTGTCTCCAAAGTTGCCTAAAATGTCACATTTTTAAAAGTGTCTACTCTCACACAAAGTTGCTAAAAATATCAATTTTACCACAGAAATTTGAACTGTCAACTACAAACCCACTATTGTCCACTCTGAAACATGGATGACCCTGCCACAAGGCAGGTCTCTTCTGCTACTGCCACTGCTAAATCAATATTGTGGCCCCCTCAAAGGCCCCTATCATCAGGGATTTTTTCATCTTTGTAATTATCTTCATGTTCTCTTCCTGACACCCTATGTTCTATGCAAACAAAAGCCTTTCTAGAATAACACAAAATGACAGAAGTAGATGATTTGCCCCAATCTCTTCCTGTCCCTCTTTCAATAAACATCAATCGCATGTTTATGATTTGTTTTCCCTCTCTCCAGCAAAACATTCCATTTGCATGTTACCTGTGTTGATTTTTTTCCTATGGCTCTCATACTTTACAAATATGTGGAATGCTTTAATATTTGTAGGATGTACTTGTGTACAGCTAAAAAAATATTCATTAAGTTTCACTGCATGATTTATTCTAGGGGTTGCATTTCTACATTGGGTATGAATACATTTGTGCATATAACTTTCAGCCACCAATGGATAGTTAACATATTTTTCAACACTTATAAAATAATCTTCATATTTGAATATGCCTTTTCCACAAGAGTACATGGAGGAAGACCAAAATATAGTTTCAAAAGTCAAAGCCAAAAATTATCTAAAAACCAATCAAAAACTAGAATATACATGAAGGAAAAATTGCATGTCTTAATTTTTAAAAGTAGAATGAGGTTTGCAGTGTCATGTGACATAGAAATGTACTCAGTATTGTCAAGAAGTGAATCCATATTTTTGCATTTTCTTATAACTGACCATATTAGATCTCAACAGAATATAAGAGGAAATGACAGGGTGTGGAATGCCAGTCCACTTCAGATCAACTAACCTATGAAGTATACACACAGCTTTCTTTAAAAGGAAAAGAAAAACAACAACACCAAAAATAAATAAAAATAAACTGTGACTACACTGAATTTCAATAAGCTATGTCCTCCGTGTGAAGGATCTTCACAATCAGATGAGGCCCTGATTGTTTTAGCCACTTTCCTCTGCTGCAGAGAAGGAATATTAAAAAAACAGAGCTGACTAATGCAGTATGTACATGCCCAGTAACATTGGTGTTATTTACTGATAAAAAGCACAAGACAGTGATTTTTAAAATGGGTTATCTTGTTAGTCAAACAAGAAAGGCAGGACATCTTCTCACAGTGATAACGGCTGGGCCTCCACATGGTTAGTTATGATGGGGCTGGAAGAAATACAAAGACAGATCAGCTTAATTCTGAACAAAAGCATCAGTAAAATGTAAACCTAGGGACATATTAACAAAATGGTCAATTACTTAAAAGTGTGGTTTTGGCCAGAGCTGCAAATATATTGAGTTTTTCTATTTGTAAGCAATTTTTATTCTCAAGAATGAATATATTGGACATTGAAAATAAACATCTGTATCTTTGTTCTGGGAGAAAAATATTTTCCACAGGAAAAGTGGGATTTTTTTTTAACTTTTATCATGATATCATGGTTCAATTAGTAAATGAAGAAACTGTCCAAAGACAATTCATAAGTGTTCATGCCAGAGATATCAACTTGCCTTCTAATTTCCCTACACTAAGACTGCTTTCAGTGTTACATCCTTTCATTCATCGCTCTTCTCCCTATTGTACCTATAGCTTTTGACAAAGGGAAACATGAAGAAAACAGCAGAATCAAGCTAAAGGTGTATATCTCACAGACATCTATGTGCCACACATGCATTCTTTTGTTCTAACTCATTCTCCAGGAACCTTGTGAAATAATGTTAAAAATCCAACTAACTGAAAAAATCCAGACTGCATGAATCATACTATAATTGCCAACAAACCAGGATCTTACAATCCTACCACAAAAGAAGAAAATCTCTGTCAACATCCATATGGAGAAAACACTGGGCTGCTGACACTGAATTTTGTTGTGTTACAAAATGTAATGGCTACTAGTAAACTCTAGAATTAAACAGTAAAAGACTATACAAAACACACGCAAATGATGTAATTAAAATTAAAGTATCAGAAATACTGCTATCCTAATATTCTATTTACCTGAGTAGTTCTCTGTCAGAAACAAAGCTTTGGGTCTAATTTTCCTAAATTCTAGGGCACTGTCATATGCAATACAACCCTGACAACATACATAAACAGACACGTATCTTGAGAAAAGGAGACAAAATATTAAACAATGTAAGTCCTTTGTTGATTCCAGATTGTTCATTCACAATTATAAAATAAAAATGAACATGGTATTTTATCTATTTCTATGTATTATTGAACACATAAGGTACTATATGAAAAATTCAAAAAAGTATAAATCATTAAACTAGTGGCTTAGTAATAAGTAACATAGTAAAAAGTAGTAATCAAAATCTATTAAATTGAAAGAGTAATGACTACAAATTCTGTTGTGTGTCTCCAGATGTCTGTACAATATGTTTCACATTGTATGGGAAAGCAAGCAACCCTAGAACTCTTGAGTCTGTATTTATTTTTTACCATTTTCAATGTCATACTCAAAATAAGTCAAACTCCAACATGAAAAGAAAGTGTAGGATCACTGTCAGAAGAGCTTAGAAACAAACATCCAATAGACTCTTCCCAGAAACTGCCTCTATTTTCTTTAACTGGTCTCCATGTGGATCTTGGATGGGACTCTACAACAAAATCATTCCCTTCCAGCAGTGAGACAAACAGCAGATGAGATCAAACATATACCTATAAGAAGAAAAAAAGAACAAGCAAAGGATGGATGGGATGTGAGAGAAGTACATTCATTTTTCACAGAGTGGTCAGGACAGGACTCGTAAGAAGGTGCCACTTCGGGGAGGCTTCAGGAGGTATGATTATGCCCTGTGGATGTTGGGGAGGAGCAGGAGAAGAGCAAGCAGCAGCAGTGTAGACCATGGCCAGAGGCCAGACTTGAGAAAGAACTGCAGAGAGGAGAGGAGAGGCAACTACAAGGCAGCTTGGCTTTGGGTCAGATCTGGCTTCAAGGAATGGAAGAAGCTAGGGATTCTTAAAGTAGGAAAATAAAGCAATCCCCTAGAATAATGGATAAGTGAATATTCTCTGACCTCTGGATCAGAACATCTAAGATAGTAGATTATAGTAGTTCAACTGAGAGTAGTCCAATGGCATTTGACCGAAAGAAGTCTCCTAAAGTCTGAAGTATTTGGCATCAAGCTCTTTTTTGAGTATTTGTAGTTTGGGAACTACTGCCCAAAGCATTCTTTTAGTGGTTAGTCGTAAATAACTAGGAGCAAGAAAAACCTTAAATAAACCTGAAATGTAAGAGTTAGAAACTATGCTGTCCTCCTGTCTAACAGAGAGATAAGCCCAAATTTCTGCTGAGATACATTGGTATTTGGGAGTTTGGCAGTAACTTGTGAATGTCAGATCTCCAAACTAGACCCCCACCCTGTTAATAAAGGAAAAACTCCCCAGATCCGTTATTCACATCTGTAGGTGCACTGCTTTCAACAGGAAGGCAACAGCTTCCCCATACAGTTCAACCAGCTACAGCTGCCCCACACAGCTCAAGCTGAAGACAGCTGATTCCCTCAAAATCCATGAAATATGTTCTGCCTTCCAGAACACCCCTATATCCAACACCACCCTGTCTATCAGCTACTCTGAGACTCCCTACTCACAAACTCAAAATTTCACACACACACACTCAGCAATGCCCCCTCTCCTACTTACATTCCCCTATCAAACATAATATTTGCCCCCTGCTAGGATCAGTAGTTTTTCACCTGAGGGCCAGCCATATCCAGTCTGCAGAAAACCACTGCATGTTGCAGTGGAAACCACTGCAATTCAGCTTGCCTTGGTGCCATCAATTGTGCCTCGATTTACCCTACTAGTAAACACAGGAATTACATAAGGATTGTTAATCCTGTGACTAGCCTGGTGTTTGATCTACAGAATCCTGTTTCCTTGGAATTTACTAATAATGATGGCAGGTATGTGGTACATTTGCTGAAGTGACTGTCAAGTAAAATTTCAGCTGACTGCAGAAGTTATTACTTATTACCCCAAATTTTCCCCTAACTCTCAAGTTTTAAAGTCTCAGCTAAATTAATCCAGACGCCAGGCACTACAGGTCATAGGTACAAAGAATTAGTCTAGTGATTCTGAGAAATTTCAATTCCAGCACTCCCTTTGGAAATATTACTTAGTACTTCATCATGGTTTCTCAATTTTATGTTGTAGTCCACTAAAATCAGTTGCTATTCTTCATAGTCTCCTATTTGACCTTCAAAATAGCCCCATGAAATAACTAATGTATGGGTTATCTGAAAACCAGAGAACTTACTAACCCTCGGGCCATACAGCTAATAATAAGAACAAATGAAATTCTACTCTCTGATTAATGCAGTACCCATGTTATAGTCAATATTCTAATAACTAAATCTATAAAAATATGCTTGTTGCCAGGTATGGTGGTGCATGCCTGTAATCCCAGCACTCAGGAGGTTTAGGAAGGTCAAGTTCAAGACCAGCCTGGGCTACAAAGTGAGTTGAAGGCCAGTCTGAACTGCATAGTGAAAATCTTTCTGAAAAAGACAAAAAACAAAACAAAACAATCCTTTTAAGCAGTTTCTTTCCCTTTCACTATATCTATTGTATTTTTTGCATTTTAATTATTTTTCAACTTCTTACACTAGGGAAAAATATGATGTTTACACAGGTGGGTCTGATTAATTTCACTTATGAGTATGATCTGGTCACTAGTGGTATCCATTTACCTATAAAAGCCTCGAATTTATCTTTCTTTACAGCAGACTGATACCCACTGTATAAAAATACCACTTTCTTTTCTCCATTTGTCATTTGATGGGCATATGGGTTGCTTCTAAGATTTAGCTGTGACAAATTGTTCTGCTATAAATATGGGTGTACATATATTACCGTGGAATAATGTTTTCAATTCTTCTGGTCAAATATCCAGAAGGAGAATAACTGGGTAAAGGGGAAAGGTGAACAGAGCGAGAAGAAAGGGGAGGGGAAAAAAGAGGGGAGAAATATATATGATAGCTAAGATAAATTTACTACTATTACTTTATTGAAAGTAACAGTTAATGCTTCATTGTTTGATCCATTTTCCATGCCTGTATCTGGTAATCTGAACAACTACTTGGAAGATAAACAGTGTGCAATAAAACAGCCATTGCTAATTTTGTGGCAATCCATTTGAAATTCTGTATCATTTCTATTGTTTTTTTATTCCTTTTTAAAAAAAAAAAAGTTAAAAACTCCTCCTATGAGAATTTCCAAGTAGTACGTTATCTCAATTTTCCTCTGTTAGAAAAGTTAACTTTTTGGGTATCCTTTGATATGCCAAACCAAGGTCTAGGAAGAAAAGTTCAGCCTGACATGCTAAACAGATAATAGAGTACAACAATGGTGATGAACCTATAGTACACACACTGTAGTCCACTGTAATAATTAAAGCCTGAAAAGGTTCACCATCATGTAGATCATTCCCCAGAAGGACCATACCGAGGACTCAGGCCCATCCTGATGCTTCTGCCCAATACAGTCACATCTCAGAAAAGACTTGGTGCCCAGGTCCAACAATATGTCAATACGTCACATATTTGTTTTCTTCCTTTCTCCCTCTAAGTCTAACATACTCCAGCCTCATCCTTTCAGGAATGGCATTCCTTAGCTCAATCACAAATCCAGAGAGCCTGGCTCTCCAAATTTCTCATAAATTCCATTTTTTCTTAAGTTTGTTTCCTCCCCAGTCAGCTCTATAGCATAAAAACAACTTTCTTGGAACCAGCCCTCATTATGGACAAAAAGCTATGTAACACTTCTAATTTGTTGGACTCCATTTCACCTCAAGTAACCCTTCTATGATTGTTTTTCTGCCTGGCTTCCTATCATTGCCCCTCATTGAACTTGTGCTCAACCCGGAGGCATAGAACTTCTCATGTGGTAGATCATGCTTAGAAGATCAGACACAGAGTACTGCATAATATCCTGTTTTCAAAAGTGAAAACCTAACTTAAAATTTCATTCCCAGTAAGTCCAATTTAAATTTGGCCTATTTTAGGTGCCTGAACTCAACAACATAATCCAACACAGTTCAGCATTACACAACAATAGTGAGTTATCCAAAGAAGTCGACCATAGCCATTTACAGCTCAACTTACTATTATGGCCCTGCAGTGTATACTTCAGGCACCTAGTTGAATGACAATACAGTACCCATCTTTGACAGGTGTAGACAAGGGAAGGGGTGTAGAAATTAAGAATCATGATGTGTGTGTATGGACAGTATAGTTGGGATAGATAATGCCGTGCTTCTACATAATTCTATGAGAGGCAAGATTTGCACTAATGGTGGCTGGACAGGATATTATGTCGGCTTCTACTACTATGGACAACCACTAGGAAAATAACAAGTTAGAAAGTATTAATTATTGAATCTTTGATGTAATTCAGGTATAAAAAATAAGATACGCAAACAGCTACACTCTCTTAATTTACTGATAAGAGACATATGCTATAATAATGTCTGTAAGTAGAATATCATGTATGCACCTTCTATGATACCAAAACATTATGAAAACAGTTTGCAATGTATTAGTTTATCAAACCCATCTTGTCAAGGTATCTTCAAACTGTCTCATTGATATTTGTACTTCAATAAAATAAAAATTAAAAAATAAATAAATAAATTTGGCCTTTTATTCTAGCTAGTCACAATCAATTCACCTCTGATTCTACTTTTTCTCATATTAATTCTCCCTTTCAGATTTGTACAGTCCGAAGAATGGTGTGATTTCTATTTTTTCTTTCTTTTTTTCTTTCTTTTTTTGTGGAACTGTGGATTAAACACAGGCCCTTGTGCTTGCCAGGGAAGCGCTTCATCTACTGAGTTATCTCCCAGGCCCTGTAGTTTTGAATACATTATTATAAAAAAAGTTCTTAAGACTTTCTATGCTTCTCTTATAAAAAGGAAAAAACTGTGAGAGCCAGCAAGATAGCTCAAGGAACTACGCTCTTGCTTAGGCAAGCGTAGGGGCCAGGGTTCCATCCCTGGCACCACATGCTTCACCTTTCCCATCCTGAGCATGCTGAGTAGGCGAGTTAGTCCAGGTATGGTGACACATGCCTGCAATCCCAACTCTGGAGAGGCTGAATACAGGAGGATTACTACAATGTTGAGCTGAGTAATAAGACCCCACATAAATAAATAAATAAGTAAGTAAGTAAATAAATAAATAAATAAATAAACCAATCAATCAATCACATTGTTTAAGAACCCAGGAATGGTAACAGTATAGAATTAAGTAGAAATTATAAATTTACTGCAAGTGGCAGCTAAGAAGACAAACATTTTATGTTAACACAGCGACAAAGTTATCTTTAAAAAAAAGAAAAAGTTGTCTTAACTCTCCTGTATGATGTACTGGAAAAGTTGTGCTGGAAATCATACAACTTGATTGATAACAAATGCAAAATTACAGTTTAGAAATGTCAGCAATCTCCGTGTCATCTATTTCCCTTGTCTAATAATTAGTGATCTTGTGTTTTTCTTTATTGTTTTCTCACCTTCAATACACTTACAAAATGTCTTCTATGCTAGCTAGCTCAAATTTATTTTATAACCTGAATCATGTAGTACAAAGTTATTGAGAAAAGATATTGCTCTTGATTTTGTGGACTGCTAACACCAAAGCTGGTTCCATTTCCTTGAAAAGGCAGCAAATAAAGTTATGCTAGATTGGAGAAATAATTGAATATTGGTGTTTGCTTCAAAGAAATCTTAATTTTTTTACCTTGTCTGTTTTAAAAATTTATTTTAAAGGGAATATAATAATTGGCAAGACATTAGAAATGGTATACATGTAGAAGACCAAGATGAGAGGCATTCAATCATGGGTTTTGTGTTACACTTTCTGTCCTCAAGGCAGTTAGTTGCTCAGATCTCAGATATCAGCATATAGAGTTAGTTAAGATAAAAATTATAAACACTGACTTCCATTTTCAAAAAAAACTGATGAAATTATTAATATAATCATCTCAGTCATCCTGTATAAATTCTTGCATTTTTTCTTGAAAGAAAACGCCAATATACAGTTACTTCCACAATCTTGTACAACTATCTGTTAATCTGAACAATACATTTGATGATAAAAATAGATGATATAATAACGGTTATTAGCTGTTCCTATTTTGAAAATCTGTAACAAATGCATTGTTGCATGTTACCCTGTTTCTATCTTTTTTTTTTTTTTGCTTCTGCTTTTACTCTTCAAAATTAAATTTAAAAAAAAAAAAATGGTCCAAATAAAATAAAATAACTAAAGGCAGCAAAAGTATTAGAATTTTAGGTGGCACAAAATAATGTCATTCACCAGAGCAGTGGAAAAATTGTGAAATTCGTACTGGGTGTTCTGCTATTCTGATTTTACGTGCACTTAATTTAGGGATCATATTAATCTTCTCATATGTGAGGAAAACAATTCAGTTTCTAATTATGTTCATGGTATTCTAAGGGAGAGAATTTAAAAAATACAGAATACATCCATTACTTCAAAGTAATTAATGTCACATAACACTGAAATAATTTTGAATTAATCACATTTTATATCTCTTTGTTCTTCTCAACTTTTTAGACATGTTTGATAACTATAACCTGCCACATGAAAAATTCATCATAAAAAGGAATGTAAAGATTTTCTCTTCAGAATTGGTAATTGGGGAACAACAGATGAGGGCAATTAGCAAATGAATATAGTGCTTGAAGACTGAAGAATTTAGGATTTATAATAGATGAGTTAGTTCAGCTCTGTTGTTAGTGGTTAGATGTTTAAGTAGAATTTAAGTCATTAAATTGTCCATTCATTATATTGTCCATCAGTCTAAATATTTTCTATGACATATACATAATACCATTTACTTAGCTAACTAAACTAAAAAAAATTTTTTTAACTTAAGCCTACACCACAAATAACCATGTTCAGTTTTATCCCCATTATTAAGCCAAAGAAATTTAGCCACTAAAAACATATGATTGCTTATATTTGACATCCCCTTTCATTGAACAAAAGCAAATATGTATCTAATTAAAATAAAGTTAATATGACAAAGAAAAAAATCAAGGGGGGGGCAAGTCACTGTGGCACTGACTACAAAAACAACACTTTTCCTTAACCCTAAATTTTTCCTCATTTCTCAGTTTCCATTATTCTTAAGTTTCATCACATTTTAACTATTTGAGCTTAGGATGAAACATTTTCCATTTGTTTCTAACAAATGCCTTTGGTAAACCATTATTACTTAGTGCTTTGGTCTCTCAAATATGAAACACATACCAATCAAACATTCTACTGGTAGCATATGCTTCCTAAGCACTAGAGTTCACTCAGGAGCTTTTTGGTTTAATGAGACTTGCCTTTATGCTTCTGGTCATTATAGAATTTTTTTTCTCAACTTCAAAGTGCTTTAAACAAACCAAATGAAGAAAGCAAAAAGTAAACTACAACAAAACTGAAAAAATCCTCTTTGTTTATTAACTGTGTCATATAATCAGATTAGTTGTGATGGCAGCATTTATTGAAGATGCTGAGGGTTTACTAACTAACAGCTCTCACACCAAACTTTATGAGAGGAAAATCACAGTGTTTTGCAGTCACATGGTTCTTCATATTATTTATTTAACAGACTTCCAGTGCTTTTACCTAATTGCTATTTATAAAGACACTTTGAATAGGCAGGATGGACTTCTCTTGCTTAACGGGGTAGATAAGCAATGCCCAGATATATTAAATGGTAGTTCCAAAATCACGGTTAGTTATCTACAGGGAGAAGACAGGATAAAAACTAGCCCTGACCCTCACACATAGTATTCTCCTAGGATTCGTCTGTAGTCTTGAAAAGAACCTGAAGGTGACAGGACTGAAACATCACTGACCTCTGTCATATTACTGGAGGGCAACCCTACAAACTCTCTGATGGGTTTTTTTTGGAACATTCAGAAAATAAAAATACTTACTGATTTTTACTTTTATTCTGACTGGAAACTGTATGTCAATATTAAAATACAAAGATCCCTCTAGTTTTAAAAATACAAATCCCTCTAGTCAAGTATGTAATTCAATTTTTCTCTAAAAATCACTAACATTCAAACACTATTTTATTTCCTTTGTAAATACTACTTAGGTGGTTTCTTATACACTGTTTAGAGACATATTAATGCAATTTAATTTCCCTTTGGAAGGACAGCTGTCCTCACTTAAACTCCAAGACATTTACACTTGAAAATTATTCGAAGTTTAGCTCTAATGATCATATGTTGAACTTCTATTCTTCAAAGTAGGCTCTTTGGGCTAGGGAGATGGTTCAATGTCAATAAGCACTTCCCTGGCAAACACAAAGGCCTGAGTTTAATCCTCATTTCCACAAAAAAAAAAAAAAAAAAGAAAAGAAAAAAAACACCACGGGGGGTAAGTAGGCTCTTTGGAAAGTGATTGAGCCAGAAGTATCCTGAATGGGATCTGTACCATTTTATGACAAATCCCGGAAAGCTGCTGCCCCCTTTCCCACCAGCACCCTCCCTCCAGGTAGAAAGAAGACTCACAACAAGAAGACAGCAGTCTACAATACAGAAAGCCCGCATCAAAATCTCAACATGCTGGCACCTGATTCCAGACCTCCACATCCATCTAGTCTATGTTAATTTCTCCTAGAAGTTCAGACTAAAGGAGAGCTTAGTCTTTTGAGAACTAAAAAAAGTTTGACTGTTTTGCATTTATTGGGTAATATAAAAAATATATCAATAGCACTTCCAATGTATTACCTCCAAACTGGAAGTAACTCATATAAGTTTGTATTTATTTGCTTAACTTTTATTATTAACTTGCACAAATAAATAAAACTGAAGTCCTGTCCTTTAGGAAATAATACCTGAAGTATTATGAAGGGTAACTTAAAAGAGTTTAATATAAAATAAGAAATGCAGAGAATGGTTAGACAAATTTATGTTTTGTCATTTGTTTGATATTTCACAGAAGTAGTAATATTTTAGTTAAGAATTCCCAATAGTACCTTCAGCCTTTAGGTGAAAGGAAGTGGTCTTTGGCTGGATAGTTCAGTAAAACATAGATATTGAAAGTAAGCCCAATTGTAAATATGGAAGGAAGACACTGGACAATCTTAAGAGTAGTCTTGGCAAAAGGAGGGCTGAAGGATTGGGAAGGGCAGTGGAGTTACAGTAACATCCTCAACTGATGATTAAAGACTATTTAGGAAGATGTAAAATCAAAACAGCCTATTATCTGATCTAGAACCCATTTCAGAAGAGGTGATTCTGAAATTTATTATATTAATTATCTAAGATACTTTAAGTCCTAAAAAGAGGCTGAGTCTCCTTTGCAAAAGCAACAATATCATACCATTTTCAAGTTGGTACAAAGATATATAAGGAAGTAATGGGATTCAGAACTATTCTTAGACTGAAAACACTTTCTTGTACGCCATGGTGGGAAGTGTCAGCAGCCAAGCAGAATACCATGGGGGTGCCGAAGTTGACTTCATCCTCAGATAGCAGGTAGAAGACTTGTTGCCACAGAGCCCTTGAGTTGCTTGGTGTCTGCTCTTATCTTACCTTTTTCCAATTTACAAACTTTCAGGACTAAAACATAGAGAATAGCATAGGTAAACTATGTTAGTTAATTATCTTAGGTATGTAATTTCAAGACTGTTCTCACTATCTCCCTTACTTCGATAATAATCTGTTACTTATAATAGGTTGTGTATTATATTATTCAAAGAATCTGTGAAACATGTATTCAGATAAGATTCCATTAAGAGTAAAGAATGCCAGGTGAAACAACGCAAGTAACAAATTTAATAAGAAATACACATTTGCAAATATAAATCGCAAAAGTATATACTCATTCTCTCACACATAAATATGACTGATCAGAACAATGTCTAAACACTACAACTTCTGGGCATGGTGGTGCATGCCTGTGATCCCATCACTTAGGAGGCTGAGGCAGAAGGATCACTGTAAGTTTAAGACCACTCTGGGCTACAAAGTGAGCTCAAGTATAGCCTAAGCTGCACCATGAGACCTTATCTCAAAAAAAAAAAAAAAAAAAAAGAGAAAGAAAGCAACAACAACAAAAAAACACTATACCCCATTTCTAGTCTATAACAAGCTAAATGTGATCTAAGGAATTTTGTTAGAGCACTAAAAATTTACATATCTATAAGAAAGTGTCATAAAAGAATGAAAGAATGAGAATGTCCAACTTTTTTTTTAAATAAACAACTGTTCAGAAATCTTTCTCCTTTAAAAATCATAATTGTCCTTCTGAGTATAAATGTAAAGGCTCATTGAATAAATACAAGTAAGTCGTGGCATTTCCCCCTTTTCCTTTTTCTTTGAACATGACTGTTTATTGAAGTATAAACACATATGGCTTATATTTCTGGAGTTAAGATTCCAATAATCACATAGGAAATGATCAGGCTTTTGTTGAGGTCAGGAAGTTCACATAAAAAGTATTGGCTAGTCATTCATTTATGTGTGAGCTTCCTTTCTCTTTATTTGCTACAATCCTTGAACATTTCATTGGTCATGGAGATTAACAAATTAAACTATTCATTCAACTTAACAATTATTCACTCTTAATGTGTAATGATAGAACTTAAGGCCTAGTAGAAACAAATATACTAAGTCATAATGTTATACATGAAATTCTATGAAAGAAATAAAAATAATGTTTTATTCATTATTTACTAGGGTGTTCTGCCTAGAAAGAATGGTTAGAAAAGTAAATCAAAGATGAGATTTACATAGCAACTTGAATATAAAGACCTAGCTATGAAAAGAAAGCAAGAAACATTCTCAACAAAGGGAACAATATGAACAAAATATCTAACCCTAATTTGTTTTAAAATCTAAATGCACAGTGGCTTTACTGCAGTGACCAATGACAAGAGCTGAATAGCAGAGACAGAAAGCCATACAGGAGAGCCAGGGGTGGTAGCGCATGCCTGTAATCCCAACACTCAGGAGGCTGAGACAGGAGGATTGTTGTGAGTTCGGATGAGCCTGGGCTATAAAGTGAGCTTAAGGCCAACCTGAACTGCATAGTGAGACCCTGTCTCAAAAAGACAAAAAAAAAAAAAAGAAAGCCATACAGGGCCATGGAAGTAACAAGTACGGAAATGAAAGAACAAATTTCTGATTTAATAGCATAACCTCACCCCTATATTAATGGGCAGCAAGAAGGAAAGAAAGGAAGGTGTCAGTTAGTGGATTACTGAAGTGACAAGGATGATACAAGATGTGCTCTAAAGGTAAAGCAACACTTCTCTGTACAGACAGAATGTGGCATGTGAGAGGAGACAAAGTAAAACTTCAAATGTTTCCATTTCAGCAATTATGTAAAATGGTGTGTCATTTACTGGTGCAGAGATTAGTGAAGCAACAGACTTCCATGAGAAAAAACAAGAGTTTAGTGTTGTACATATTAAATTTCAGGTATGTGAGAAACATGTACATGGAGTTGTCAAGTAAGTAATTTGGATAAATGAGACCAGAGCACTGGTGGGACAGCCAAGTGTGAGATATAAATTCAGGAGTTATTAGCATATAGATGGTTTTTAAAGCCATGGGAAAGAGAAAGTAGAAAGGAACCTAAAGTCACATTATGAGGAACTTCAACATTTATAAGTTGGTCAGATTGGAGTCAGAAAAGGAAGTGAAGCAGAAAAGGTTAGAGAAGTAGAAGAAAAGGTAACTTCTAGGAGCCAAGAAAGGAAAATGTTGCAACATGGAGGTAATGAAGAACAGTGCCAGACACTAGTGAGAAGTTTAGTACGACAAGGATCCTATTGGTTCCAGCAACAATAAAAGGTATTGGTGACATTTTTTTGTATATTTGTTTTATTGAAGTACAAATATCAATGAGATAGATTTAAGATAACTTGACAACATGGATTTGATAAATTAATACATTGCAAACTGTTTTCATAATGTTTTGGTATCATAGAAGGTGCGTACATGATATTCTACTCACAGACATTATTATAGCGTATGTCTCTTATCAGTAAATTAAGAGAGTGTAGCTGTTTGCGTATCTTATTTTTTATACCTGAATTACATCAAAGATTCAATAATTAATACTTTCTAACTTGTTATTTTCCTAGTGGTCATCCATAGTAGTAGAAGCCGACATAATATCCTGTCCAGCCACCATTAGTGCAAACCTTGCCTCTCATAGAATTATGTAGAAGCACAGCATTATCTATCCCAACTGTACTGTCCATATGCACACATCATGATTCTTCCTTTCTATACCCCTTCTTTTGTCTACACCTGTCAAAGATGGGCATATTGGTGACATTGAGGAGGACTTTAAGGGAACAAAGAGTGAATGAGAGGCACAAACTAAACAAGGGGTAAAGAAGTGAATGCGTTCAAAGAAGCTCAGGAAGGAGAGGAAAATTGAGTAGTAAGTATTGGAGGTGACTGAGAGCTGTTTTCAATAAAGCAAACAGTTGGGGGTCCTGAGCAGTTGAGAAGGTCTTGGCATTTTAAAGCAAGAAAGGTGAGGAGTTTCTCAAGTAATTCTGAGAGAAAAGAATGAGTTCTCCCTCTTATCTTCTTAATTTTCAATGATGCATAAGGCGAAGTAATTAGGTTACAGAAAAGATTTGAGGGTGTTAGAGGAGTATGAGGCCTGAGAATCAAGGAAAAGCTATAAATGGAGCTGGCTTTGGAAATCTAGGTTTAATACGTGGTGATATGACCTTAGAGTGTCCTCTGTTTATCCCAATGTAGTTTACTACAAAAAAAGTTAAATCTTTAAGGAAAACATAAAAGTGGAGTCTCCAAAATCACTTAAAATTATGCATTCACTTGGGAAGTACAATAAAAAGGAAGGGAGCAGCTGGTAAAAAATAAATAAAAGGAGGAAATTAGGAACTAAGACAGAATAGGAAAGCAGCCGCTGAGGAGTAATGAAAAACAGCAAGGATGAATCATTTAATATTTAAGTGGATGCCACTTGCAGATATATTCATAAGTGAAATAAACCAGACCCACATGTGCATATATCATATAGTCTCTCTAGTATAAGAACTCAAAAGAAGAAATAAAAATAGAAAGGTACAACACAACTAAAAGGAAAGTGAAAACTTGAGGATTCAATAATGAAAAGAAGGCAACGAGAAAAGCTAGGAAACATAACAAGGGCAAAGCCATACATTTGTACACACAAGATAGGTAAGGGAATGATCCTGAGAATCTGCAGCATGTTTTTGAAACTAGTAGTTAATTGGTAGGATTCTTACCCTGACTAACTATATAGGCTGATACTTGTGAACTAAGCAACTCCACTGAAGATAGCAATGTATAATGGTCATGTTTGGAATGCCTGTCATTCTGGTCTTCTAAATACGTACTCTTTGTCATAGCATACCAATTACTGCCATTCTGTCTCTCAAATAAATGGTTGTTTAAAAAAAAACAGGGAGATAATAAATGAAAACAAGAGAAGAAAAAAATGTCAAAGGACTGTCCTGCTACAATGCTGTATATGGTTAGATTTCTAAATTTCTGTGTAAAATATGTAACTGTTTATTCCTATTTTTATAATATTTTTTAACTTTTTTTCTTCATATTCTATATGGACTTAATATTTAACATATCAATACTTGATGGAAAATACTTGTTCCATGTTATGCCTAAGATGTTTTATATTCAGACAGATAGTGAGGTTAAGCTCAAACTGCCTATCCCGTACGGTAATATTAATAAGCTTCTCTTATGGATGGTTAACAACCTAAGTTCACAGACCAAATATAAGAGAAAACAAAGGGCTGAAAGGACAGCCAACATTTTGGCCCTGGCCTTTCAAGGTCAGCGAAGACTTAGGACATAGGAGAACCTGTACTATAAAAACAAGTTGCATCCTAAATTTTCTGATCAAGGAGATTATGGGGCCTCAGAGGAAAGTGATTGATGATGTAGAATGTGCCTAAGGAGAGTCACATGGAGAGAAAACATTCTCTCAGGCTTCCAAAGCCAGCAAATTGGTCAAGCAATGGCCATGACTCATCCACATGGCTGACACTGACAAAGGATCTACAAACTGAGGTACAAGGTTTCAGGATAAGTCCTGAGAGGACTTGACTGACCTTATGAGATTCAAAAGTTACATTTCTTGTTATATAGGTCTTACTTTATCTTGGCCTTAACCATCCAGCAGAAAAGTATAAAAACAAGATATAAAAAGTTAAGTGATACTAATAAGTCATGCTGTAAAAGGCTCAAGTCAACAATTTTTTTTTCCTCCCTTTTTTGGTGAAATTGGGCATTGAGTTCACAACCTTGTGCTTGCCAGGCAAGCGTTTATTCCACTGAGCCATCTCCCAGGCCAAGGCAACAGCTTCAGTCACTGCCAGTCTTTCAGAAAACCCATTACTATCATGGACTACTGGACTGCATTGGAATATTTTGCTGAACTCAGGCACCTATAATATTTAAATAAGAATGGGATACCCTTCTTTGAGAAAATAAAACAAAAATAGGGGATACAAACGAATGACCATTTTTATCTGTGTGCTCAAAACTGAGAGGATAGATACAGTTGTATCCTCTTGGATCACTGAATACAGAGATTTGTTCTAGTAGTGTTTGTGGACAGGATATCATGTCTGCATCTTGTTCAATGAATAACCAATAAGACAACAATATGCAACATATTTATTATTCAAACTGTGCTAGTAATCTGTTTTGCAAATGTCTCATAGCTATTTGTTCCTCAAGAAAATTATTTAAAAAAAGAAAAACAGCAAGAAAAAAAATAAGCAATGAATTTGGTTGGGTCAAAGCAGCATTCTGTGAGGATTAATGGACCAACCACTCTGTAAGTCCAAGAGTTGTTGAGATGAAACTGTTGGGTTTTGTAATTTAAAGATGAATTAAAATATAGCTTGACTGTTACCCTGAAAGTATTTTGCTAAAATAGAGTAGAAGGAAAATTCATTGAGCTGAGTAGACTAATGAACCAAGACTGGAGTTGCTGAGGGTATTTTCATGTAAATGATGAATTTCTAAGAAATCTGACAGACACTGAAGCAGAATACAATGAGGAAGATTGGGGGATAAAAAACTTGGGTGAGTAAAGAAGATTAAGGACAAGAAGATTCATATGTGACCACACAACATCGGAGATACCATGTAGCACCAAATGTTAAGAAACTCAAATATTTTAAAAATGGGAGCAATTTGGATAGTATTGTGAAAGCATATCATGATCTTACTAACTTAACCAGAGGCATGTGTTCTATAAGGGCAGGCATGACAGAGATATTCTAAAATAAGAAGGAAAACTTATAAATGCAGTTTTCTGATAATGGAAAAGAATTCCAGAAGTACAGTCGATGAGCTATCAGGGGAAATGGTGGAATACAACTATATAGAGGCCTCTACAGAAAGATTCTCAGCTACACCTACTATATATCAAACTCAGAAGTCATTTGCTCATCACTTTTAACATGAAAGGGCATGCCTTTTGGTAGGGTTTTCAACCACAAGCAGAGATGAACCAAGTAGGACAGTTGTTTCATATACCAAATACAAACACATGATTAATGACTTGCACAAGTCAGTAACAACTATAGATATTCATGTAAAGATCAATTTAAAATGACTTCCAGAGTAATATAAAATAAATATTTTAGATAAGTTCTGATGGGATCATTTTAAAGTATATCAGAGTTAGTACACGCTTACAACTCCAGAAACAGGAGGGCTGAGGCAGGAGGATCACAAAACTCAGCACAGACAGCCTGAGGAACTCAGCAAAATACCTGCCTCAAAAAGAAACAGTAAAAACAGAGTGGGATGTAGCTCAATGGTAAAATTAACTTATTTCTAACCAACATATTAAAACATTCTTTAAAGCAGGATTTTACTGGAAAGCCTAATTAAAGATCTAAAAAAAAAACAACAACAACAAAAAAAAAAAACTCTTTTAAGTGATTTTACTCAACAATGAAATTATTGAAAATTAGAAATAAGAGAGAATTTTATTCTAATAAGCTGGGATACCAAAAACTGTTCAGCACTATCCAATTATACACTTCTCTACAGCGTTTTGCTGCATTAAAAAAAGTTTCTGAGATGATTCACTGTTTTGTTTCTTCAAATATACTTACATGTTATTTTTCTATAAATTATATCAGTGTCACACAATTAGTTGAAAATATGAGGAAAAAATACTGCACAATTTGAGCTACAAACACAATTTAATTGAAATTTTATAATAAAATTTCCTTAAAACTGAATTCAAAACTAAAACTGAACTACCAAAGAGAAGTATTTTCAGTTTAAATCAAGAAAATTAGAAGTCTAATAAGAACTCAAGACTGCTACACTAAGGACCTTCCAGATATGAAAAGAATCAATATGAATATAGTTTTACATGGATATAGTTTAAAACTACAGAAAGCTGGGGCAAAGAAAGGATCTTATACAATGCTATAAACCAGTATTAGATAATCCAGTGCTGCTGTAAATATTTATTGACAGTTGTAAAATAAAGAGGCTAGCTTCCCCTGAAAGATAAGGAATGAACCCAAGCCTAGTCTCTCTCCAAATATAACAAAAAGATTACACGGAACTACAAAGGAGTTGAATAAGCTAAACAAAAACAACAACAACAATAATAATAATAATAATAAATAAGCAAGACACTTTGGAGACATAATATAGTTAAGTAAAAACAAAATGGTAGCCCACATTTATGGTAGCCCACATTTAGGGTAGCCTACATTTTACTAGAAAGAGTAAGAAGCAGGCTCTTGCTGGTCACCTGACCATAAAAAGGGTGAAAAGATAAATGTATGTTGCACTAGGTAAGTTTGTGATCATCTGTTATTTAGAAATAGACAGGGAAAGTGCAGGGACCCGGGTTTGATCCCTGGCAACACATGCCACACCAGTCTCACTCGTGGGCACACTAAACCAGCCATGGAGACATGGAACACTGGTGCACACCTGCAATGCCAGTGCTGCAGAGCTGAAAACAGGAGGATCACTATGAATCTGAGTAGCATAATGAGACCCTGTACCAAATATATATACATAAAAAAGCAGAAGTAGAGAAGGAGTACTTGTAATAATTTGGGGGAAAGGGAGACACCAGATTCACTAAATATGTAAGTGTTTATCATAAATTCTCTGTGAAATGTAGGAAACTAAACTTAAAAGGTTTGAACAGAGGCATCTCGATGAAGTCAGAAGAAATATAGCAACAACTACTTAAATTTTCTGTGTCAATCTGTGTATGCATTAGTCAAAACCTTTTCTCCTCTAGTGCATTACATTGAAACTTTAGTTACCATAGCTAAAATAAAGTGGAATATACATGATCAATGGGAAACATGGTTTACTAAGGTAAATGGAACAGTAGGGCCATTTGGCAAAAGGAAAATTTGTACTGAAATAACATTCACAGGATACAGGACAAAGAAAAGTAAACATGCACTTCATTTTGATGATATACAGGAAATGAATGGAGATTGAATTTAAACAGTGGGGATTTTCTTGCCTAAATAATATACAAAAATGCACTGTCTTTACTGCATTATTGTAATGAATATGTTTCTGCTTATATTCAGGAAACTCACTAATATTGCCACCGTAGATATCAAGATCATAGAAAACAGAATGATTTTTTTTGACCAATGTGAAAATCTTCCATGAGGATTCAGTTTGGGAGAATTTTGAGGACTTTAAAATTAATGCTAGAGGCTACCACTATACTTAACCTCATAATTTTTCACTGTCTCAAAGGCTACACTGTATTACTCTGTTGTCACCACTGTAGTATAGCTGAACAAATCCTATACATTACAGTCAGAGGCCTGTACTTTTGTATGCTACAAGCTTCCCTGAATCTGGTCTAACCATCTTTGTCCTCTGCCACTTCTCTGCTGTACCCACCCTAGGTGAGCCATATCTAGCCAGGAACCAACACTCTGTACTTGCCCTAGCAGCTGCACTAGCCATTCAAGTATTAATCCTGAATGCCAAAGGCGTGGGTGTAGGTGCTGTTTAACAAAAGCATCTTTTTTTTAGCATATTTACCTTTGCTGAACTCCCCAAAGATACCATACCACAAGGATTTACTATACTTTTCCTATTCTTTTAGGTTAACAGATAAGGAAGAGTCAAATTGTACAGAAAGCTTCAAGAGCAGCAAAGTCTAGCTAGTGTCTAGCTACTTTACCAAAAAAAAAAAAAAATTAAATTTGACTCTTAAGAATAATGGCCATAATGACAACATATTATATACTATCTAAATACATCTTTTTAAATATACTTTTAAAGGGCCAAGGAGACAGCTCAGTAAAATAAGTGCTTGCCTGGCAAACACAAGGTCCTGAGTTCAATCCCCAGTACTGCAAGAAAAGAAAAAATATATATATATATATATTATGTATATATATATATATATATATTTATATATATATATAGACACACACACACACACTGAAGTTAGTATTCTTCATTACAAGGATTTAATTTGGTGACTTAATGACCAAACATCACCTTTCTAATAATGACAATTATATCATCATTTATGCTAACAATATTTATTATATGGCATCTTGTCAAAATTATCTTCTTTAAGGAAGAAGTGTGAAGAAGAAGCGAGGACAACACCTGAGCTGCCAAAGCTGTGCGCCACTGCATCTTGTATCTAGTGCTTGTGACCTGTTGCTGTTGCCACCATGCCCAAGAGAAAGGCTGAAGGGGATGCTGAAGGTGATAATGCCAAGGTAAAGGATGAACTACAGAGAAGATCTGCAAGGTTGCTTGCTAAACCAACTCCTCTAAAACCAGAGCTCAAGCCTAAAAAGGCCCCTGCAAATAAGGGACAGAGGGAAAAGCTGATGCCAGCAAGGATGGGAATAACCCTGCAGATAATGAAGATACCAAAACAGACCAGGCACAAAAAGCTAAAGGTGTTGGAAATGCCAAGTGAAGTGTGTACATTTTTGATAACTATGTACTTCTGGTGACTTACAGCTTGAAATATTATTTTTTATCAACTTTTATAAAAATGCAGAATTTTGTTTTACTTTTTTTTTAAGATATGTTGTTAGCACACAGAATACTTATTGTTGTTTTTGGGGGAAGGAGCATATGTCAGTAGTACAATGTCTCCAAAGCTGGATTGATGTTGGGAAGACACCTTTTCCTGCGGGTTTTAAGAGACTTTTTCTTGGCTCGTAGGAGGAGGGATTTCCTGATGGTGACACAGTGGCCACCTTGGCATAAATGCCTTGTGTATGGAATAGCTTCCAGTTCATTTTATATCCTCCTTTCCTCTGCCATCAGCATAGGCTTAACTCCCTTAAGCCCAGAGACCTGTTGGGATCTGATTCCCAAAAGTGATGGTACCAGTATGCCAGGCAATCTGGATTTGTCAGTAACATTGAGATGGTGTCCCACAAGAAAAGCTGATTTTTTTTTTTAAGATTGTGGAGCTTCAGATCGATAACTCTGCCATTTTCATTTCCTGAAAGTCAGGGTTGGCTTGTGAAAAGTAACTGATAGATGAATATTTTGAAACTAAAATTTCTGTTTCACCAGGAAATTCACTGTGAAGGGAATGAAAATGTGTTATATTTCTAAGTACTACATACGTCATAGACTATGTGAGACCACTGAGCAGCTGTATGGGAAAGTGCTTTTGTTTAAACAAAACATGGACTAGCAGTCTTTCCCCAGTCCCTGCCATCCCATCTGTGGGGATGACTGACATCATTAGATAAGTCAAGATGTTCTTATTTGCAGGCTCACCTCCATGCTGGAATAGCACTTCATAAGAAAGTCTAGAAATTGTTCCCAAAGACAGTTACAGGCTATCTGTGAATAGACTCAGCTCAGCTAAGTAATTTCTCTGACTTCTGGAATTACTGGCTGTGGGGGTGCACCTGAGCAGCTCTCCTTGAAAGAAGAGCAACTGTCTCCATTTTGACTGAGCCTGATCTTATTTCCTTGTATTGTTATATAGAGAGCTGGCTAGGACTTCTGTTTATCCTTCAGTTGGCCTTAAGCAATGTGTATTGGCCTAGCTGAGGTGCTGATGATAGTCTTTGAAGGTGGCATGCACGTTTCCCTGGTAAACCTGCTGCTCCTTAATGTGAGCCAGGTGGAGACAGGATGGTAGAGCTAATGCTCTACAATGCCAGCTGGGATCGAGCCTTGAGATAGAGGCTATGACTTCCTGGCGCTTGAAAGACTACATCAAAGCTGAAGCACCAGACTTTCCAAAACATTAAACACTATATAGTGCAGATCACTTTCTGCATATCCTCTCTGCATATGGCATAGGTAAATGTAGGCCACCTACCTAGTTCAGCTCACAGTAGTCACCTACCTACCACAATTCTCAGTCAAACCTCCTGAAGCCACTCCACCACTGAATAAAACTGGGTGAGGCCCTGGGTCGCCCTCTTGGTTCCAGAAAGCCATCTTCGTGGCTGGACCTAGAGCCCCTACACTCCCCGATGATTAAAAATAATAATTTAGTGTCTTCATTTTCACCGTGGGTTGCATGGAAAGTGGTAGACTGGAATCAACTTAATGGGATTCCAATAACGTAACTTTGGGATTACAAATATTGGTTTCTTGGACTGAGATGAGGACCTGGAAGTGTCTCCTACAACTGGTAAAAGTAAAATCTTCTCATAAGGTCTCTTAGTTATTTGGATTTCGTAAAAAACAAAGACCATTGCCAAGCTATGCATACCAGCTATATTTTATGTCTTTTCCTATAAATTAAGAATTGTATTTTAAAATTTCTGTACCCTTTTATTTTTTATTCCTTGCCAATATTCTTAACCAATAAGCCACATAAATCTCAACAGTATTTTCTTGACAGGCAATGTTAACAGAGAAATTAAACAAAAGGCTAATTTTCATATATGAGAAAAATAGTTAAGTAATAAAAACAATGTTATTAATGATCTATGTTTGTCAAACTATTATGATCTAGTCTGTGGCCATAACTAAATTTTCTGCACTCATGTTTATTTCACATAAAATGAATTATCTAACAACTGACAAACTCAATTAACATTTTAGACCACTGCTACCACACTTTTATTTTCATTTATAGGTATTTCATTTCTAATTATATGATGACAGAAAGGGACAGACATAACTTGTCAACTACATTAACAGTAATTTCGTTCACATGACATATTCATTAATGAAGGGGTTATAATTAGGTTCCAAATAAAGCATTTCATTGAGTAATTCCATTAAGATATGATTACTCTTTGTGTTGGAGTACAATAAAAATCTTAGAAGATTTAACTTGACTATTTAACTTAATAATCTGGAACAATACACACTGTGTAACTTAGGTGAAAAATATTTCTATTGGTGAATTCATGACTATGCCGAAAGAGCAGATAAGAATCAACTTTAAATTCATGAAGGAGTAACACAGTGCATCTCCAAATTAGAAACAGAACTAATGCCATAATAAATGTCCAGAATTCAAAGAAATGCCAGATGCTAAATTTGGTCTCAAGGCTGTTCCTTGTACAGTTTTATATTTCACAGAAAAAAACCTGCTGCTCCTCAATTAAGTGAGTTTTGATAAATTCTTAATAATCTTAAATTAGAATCTCATGACTTCCAATGTTTGTTCTTTTTAGATATTGCCATTTTTACATCTGATATTTATTTACAGCTTAGTTATATATTTCATTAATAAATTACACAAATTGTCACAAATATCAATTGCCAACATGTCTTCATTCAATTTCATCAGTATATATTTAGTGGGTGCCTATTCTCTTCCAGAAATTCCACTAAATTGGATAAAAGGATTTGAAATAGTCTGGAGAGTAAACAAACACAATTAAGAAACATAAATATCAGTGAAGTTACAGAGATGTCTATTAAGTATCAAGGCATTAAGATGGAAGTATAAAGGGTGATTTTAAAAAATCATTCCCAGGTGCCAAGAAAAACTTTAAAAGAACATAATGCATGATGTATGCCTTAATTGATGAATACTTAAGTAAACTTAAAAAGGAAAGAGGATTTATAGCATAGGGAGTCAAGTGATCATTGCTTATGCGTAAGAATCTATATAGTATATGAAAATTCAGCGAATTTGACATCAAGATATTGCCTCTTGTTCATGGAGCAGGTGAGATAATCCTAGGCTTGTAGGATAGCCTGATGGGCAGATTGTACAGATGTCTTCTATTTAGTCTTTGGACAATGGTGACTATTCAAGTATAGGAATCCTATGATCATATTTCATTTTATAGATTTATTTAGGAATATAACAGATATTTAAGAAAAGACTGAATTAAGGTAGGAATCCAATGGCTAGATAGTTAAAAAGATTTTCTAGTAAAAAGATGTTTTAAGAGTTGGCTAAGGCAGTGGTAGGGGGAAAAAGAATAAATGGAAAGAATCAAAAGATAGGTAAAATCCATGCTTAGTTAAATGAGATAAATGAGAATGTAAAAATATGGAAAACTATAGTATGGGGAAATGCCTCTCCAACTGTGAAAGTAGCAAATAATTTAAGGAAGAGTATGATGACTATAACTGCACTAGAAGTATCTCTGGAAGATCCAAGTGGAACTATACAGCAGGCAAGTATATGAGCTGTGTGACAAAGAAGCCATATGCAAAACTAAGACCCAGACAAAATCAGCACAGTTTTGATATATTGCAATCATTATTATGATTCATAGCACCTAAGCAAGTATGCAAAATGAGAAAGAAGAGTTCAAAGAAAAATACACAGGATAAGTATCAAGGAAGTATAACAAGAACTAGAGAAGTACATAATTACTAGACATTACCAATAAAATACTGAATCATAATTGTGACTCCTCATTCTAGAATATCACCTCCATTTATTAAATTCAAAGTTTTCTTTAGAAATAAGTATAACAAAAGCACAAATGACCTGGAAATGAAGAAATGCTTAGACAAATTAGAAAAAAGCAATGAAAACTAAAATAGACATTCCAAGTATAAATCACATATAGAGCAACTGGTATATCTTTTAACTATTTCCTACCTCCTTTGTTAGCCCAACACAATGAAGAAATCCCCTATTTAGACAGTTCTCGCTCCACAATAATATCAAAAAAACAGAAGTTAAAAACAAAATATCCAGAGCATTCCTATGAAAAAGGTCTTTACTATCTGAAGACTTGCTGTCTTAGTTACTTTTCTTTCATTTCTAGAATAAAATACCACACATCCTGAATTAAAGAAGTAAAGGTTTTTTTGCAGTAAAGGTGGTTGGACAGGATATTATGTCAGCTTTTAGTACTATGGACAACCACTAGGAAAATAACAAGGTAGAAAGTATTAATTATTGATTCTTTGATGTAATTCAGGTATAAAACATAAGATACGCAAACAGCTACACTCTCTTTCTTTACCGATGAGTCACATGCTATAATAATGTCTATAAGTATAATATCATGTATGCACCTTCTATGATACCAAAACATTATGAAAACGGTTTGCAATGTATTAATTTATCAAATCCATCTTGTCAAGATATCTTAAAACTGTCTCATTGATATTTGTTCTTCAATAAAACAAAAATAAAACAAAAATAAATAAACAAGATCATTAAGCAATAAAAAAAAAAAAAGAAGTAAAGGTTTATTTAGCTAATCGTAAAGGTTTCAGTCCATAATCAGCTGGCTCCAAAGCAAGGTGGAAAAACTGAGGGGCAACCACTGATGGTGATGCAACACAAACGCAAGAAGAACAAGGGGGGTGACAGCAAACTTGTTGTCCTCCCTTATATTTGATTAGATGCAGGCTCCCTGCCTAGGGAGTGTAGCCCTCCTCTTGCACAGGCTCAGGATGTTAACAAAGTGAGGACCCTGCCCTCCTGGTCAGCCTCTTAAACTTCTAAACTTCTGAAGTTAACACAATGAAGCAACTATCATAACATCCTAGCTCACCATAAGGCATTTCCTCTATAGGGCAGGATGTAGAACTGCGGAGTTGCTTAGGAAAGCTTCTAAACTTCTCAAGTGGACACAAGGTATAAAGCATTATAACTGCCCATGTTTCTATACCAGAAGATCTCTTACATACAGAGCTACTGGCAATCTCTTAAGTCTGGAGATAAGAGAGCAATCAAAATGTTTCTCTGAACATCTAAGGCCTTATGCATGTTTTTTCTGGGTTAAGTATAGGAATCACTGCTTGGAGAAAAGAAGGACAGCAGCTAATGTGTAGATATTACTTTTCTTCATATCTAGTCATGGACAATGTGGTCTAATGGGTGGAGAACCAGGATCTAAACATCCTTCAGCATTTGGTTCTTCTCTAAGTTTCATGATTCATCAGCTAAATGATGAAATTTGCTCTCTAGGGGACAAGCTTCATCATCTATAAAATAGCATTTTATTTTATTTATTTATTTATTTATTTTTTTGTCTTTTTGAGACAGAGTCTCACTGTGCAGTTCAGGGTGGCCTTAAGCTCACTTTGTAGCTCAAGCTGGTCTCGAACTCACAACAATCCTCCAGTCTCAGCCTCCCGAGTGCTGGGATTACAGGCCTGCGCCACCACGCCCAGCTAACATAGCTTTTTAAAAGGTGGTTTAAAATGGCTGATAAATATCCTATGATGTGATATCTGCTCTTACTGAGAATTATTATTTAAAAAAGAAAACCAAATAAATTTTAAGAGTCATCGTTGACTATTCAGTTTGCCTCCCATATCTTGTCAACCAACAAGTATTACTGACTTTCTCAGTTTGCCCAAAACTCACCTTACCTGAAAGTACTAATTAGTCAAAGGTATCCTGTAGCCTATACTGAAAACATTACTACCATTCACAACTAATTCTTCACACAATAGCAAGAAAGATCTTTCAAATTTGAGTTGAGACTCAATTCTGCTACAGATTTTTCAGTTGCTTCCCATTTTTCTTAAACTAAACACCAGTTCCTTCCCAAGGTCTCAGGGCCATGTATGTTCTAGGACACCTGATTTCCCTCATCTCATCTCCTGCTGTTTTCCATTACTAAGCCTTTTTCACACTCTTGTCTTCTCACCACAATCTGATTTAAGACCTCCAACCCTCCTCTGTTTACCATGCTTAACTGCTGAGTCATCCTTCTCCTTGAAATTCAGCATCTATGTCATTTTCTCTGGGATGACCCAAACTAAATTTATAGCACAGAGAGTATCTTGTTACAAGTTTTTTGTTTTCATACAGAATTTGTTACTTGTTGACATATTTTTGTGATAAACACTATCAAAACAAGGACTTGGCTTGGCAGGTACTAAGATACTGGCTGAATGGGAAAATACACAGCAATGTTTCAGATTCTACAGGACGTGCCTCTAGATACATTTTTATTTTCTGGTTTGTTTTATTTTTATTTTAGCTTTTGGTTTTTTTCTTTCTTTTCATTCTCTGCGGCACATTCTTTAATTTGGTGGATCACTACTGCCTTAAAATAAAAAATAAACACTGAAAAAAATATGGTTAAAAGAAAACTAATAAAAGTCCAGCATCAGTTCATTGAGGCTATACCTGACTAAAGTTACTTGCTACGGTTGTTCAGCACTCTTAGAAATAAAGTAAGTCTGCACATGACTCAGGGACCCAAACAGTAATGTTGTATAATCTTAACATAAAAAAGGTCAGCCTAACAAACTCAAACCCCTAGGAGCTGCCTCTACTCAGAAAATAGGAGTTATCAATTAGGAAGAATCCTCTTCTCAGCCCTCCCAAATTTACTGCCTCCACCAGATCAGTCTATCTCTCCTTATATGGTAGAATAAATAATCTTTCTACTGGCCAACCTTAATCATGGCCCCTTTACCTTAGACCTTGCCTGTTAGCTCCTTCACAAATTGTGTTATTTGTCCCATAAGTGCCTTTGATTATCTGTATAAGTTTCAAACAACATCTAAAAATATCCCAATGGGTGATACTAAAGAGGTTAACATTTCCAGAAAAAAAAAAGTTTTTTTTTTAAATTAGTTACTGCTAGTTACTATACTCTCCTGCATAATTTTAAATGACTTAGGTTTAACTTTGTATGCTTACACACTAAGGAAGAATAAATACTTAACACTCATGGAAAAAAATCCACAGATACAGAAAACATATCCAAGGCTTACAAAGGACTGAGCTCTGATGTTTACTTTGTAATCAGGATGAGCCACATAACCTCCCCTTGCTTGGTTTTGTCATCTGTACAATGAACATAATTAAATGGCACACTTGTCAAAGCAAGCATCCAAATTACTATCTAGATGGCGGGTTGTAGATATTTTCAAGTCTGCCATTAGGTAGTGATTGTTTCATGGGGGAAATACCATTTTTACAGTACTCGAAGTACTAAAATATTCCTTCCAAAGTTCCTTATTTAACTACACAGTGTCCTACTGAGAAAAATACTACAAGATATATGGAACTAAAAGTGTGAAAAAAATTTAATTAGTTCTTCTAGAAAAATCAATCAGGAGAATATGAACTATAATATATTAGCTATCCATTTATTTTAAATATTTATGGGAAATGTAACATAGTAACCATACAACTGTCTTCACAAAACTGTATGTAACCTAAAAAAAAAAAAAAAGCAAAAATAACTACTGCAAATCCTGGTTCCTGAGTATTTTTCTAAAATTTGTAATATGTATTTAAATTCTTTATTAATAAGACTATCCACATTCAACAAAAGGCAATGTTTCATTCAAATCTTGTTATAGACACAAAATATTATCAAAGTATCCATCAAATGCCCTTATTTCTCAGCATCATTTCCATTAATTTTATTTATAATTTTTTTCAGTTTTGGCTACTCCATTTTCTAATTAGAATTTCTGTATACCTAGGCAGATTCAAAACAGAGAATAAATCCTAAGGTATGGACCTGATTACTTATTCAAATGAGGAATCCTACAAAATGATATGCAGACTTACTTTAAAAGCTAAGCACCTAACAATTCTACTCACTGAACATACACACTTTTTACTTCAGGCATAGAGAAGAAGGACACTCTTCTTTAGTTCAAGCCAGTACAGAAGCTATTTTGGAAACCTTCTAAGCTCTCTTTGAAGTTTGCATACTTTTAGCATCCCTGTGCATGCATATCTAGCTCCTGCATTAAGAATCATATGACATTTGAATTCTACCTACTAAACCTCATCCTAGCAACAATCTTCCAATTAGTCCCAATTTGTTCCAAAAAGTTTGTTAACCCTGTCATCTTTTTGTTATAAAGTCATTTGCTCATTTTTATTTTGGTGATATATTAGTCACTTGTGCTTTTTAGTAACTATGGTTCTTGTATTTTTTTGTATTTTAAAATTTTAAAAATATTTATTTGGTACAGGGTCTTGCTATGCAGCTCAGTCTCATAGTGATCCTTACTGCCTCAGCCTCCCCAGCACTGGGTACAGGCCTGCACCATCATGCCTGATTTCACTGGCCAGAACAGCATGCCCTGATTTCACTGGCCAGGACCAACATGGGATGTGGTACCAAGAATTGAACCCAGGTCCTTGTGCTTGCCAGGCAGGCATGTAGACTGCCAAGCTATCTCTCCATCTCCATACTTTTATATTTCAATGAAGATTTGTATTTACTGGTCTACTTGTTCCATTTCTATTCCTCATCCTTTCCAGGTAACCCTGGTTAAAAATCCAATTCATATATTTTCATACACTTCTCATATTTATACACATTTGTGAATCATACACATAAATTTACTTCCTTTATATTAAAATGAATATATGACATAAATTATGAATTGAGATTATACATTTGCAAAAAGGTGAAAGACGTATATGATCTGAAGAGAAACCAGAGCATAGAATTACAGAATTAGGTCACAAAGGCTAATTCTTTTTTTTTTTGGTGGCAGTACCAGGGATTGAACTCATGACCTTGCGCTTGCCAGGCAAGCACTTATACCAGTGAACTATCTCTCCAGCCCACCAATTATGTATTTGGAAACATGACTGTTTTAGAAAACCTTTGTTGTGAAGCCAATCATCTTATTTGTTTTTTCATACTATATGTAGTGTATTTATTCTACCATTTTATTAATTATGGACGCTTACATTTTGTATTTTGCTACTACATGCAGTATTGCTATTTACTAAAGCAAATCCTATACATACCAGCACTTTTTGTTCTGGGCTGTTTCTAAAAAAGACAGCTGTTTCAAAGAAATGTACTTATATATTTTAAAGATACAATGAAATTTCTCTCTCAACAAAGCTAACATAATGAGGAGTTCCACTACTAATAAATATGTTACCCATTTCATTACATTTTCTTTTTCTTTCTTTCCTTTCTTTCTTTCTTTCTTTTGTATTTTAGGGAAGGCTCTACAGGGTGTTCAGGGTCTCACTACTAGATCGGACTCCTAGTGGTTCTGTTTACAGCCTGACAAGTGCTGGGGTACCAGGCACATGCCACCATGTGTCACAGTCGCCATCTCAGCATGTTCAGTCACAGCCACCATCTCAGCATGCCCTGGGGGCGGGGGGGCAAGGCATACCTGGGGATTGAATCCCTAGCCCCTGCACCTGCTTGCAGGCACTTTAATCTGCTCAGCTATTTGGTCAGCCCTCATTACATCTTCAACAGCAGTGAATGGTATTAAGTTTGGAGGTTTTTCCCAACCTGATAAATAAGAAGAGGTATCATACTACTACTTTAAAATTAATTTTAAATTACTCTATCAGTCAAACATATTATTATTGGTTTTATGCTTCAGCACTCTCTGTCAACATTTCAATTAAGTTACCCCCATCTTAAAACTTTACATACTTAAGAAGTTAATTCACTTTATGCATTTCAAATGTATTCTACCAGCTTATTACTAATCTTTTATTTTTAATTTTTTATCATATTTAAAATTTTAAAACATACATTGTTTACTTTTGTAACTACTAGCTGATATGTTCCGGCCCTGTTATGAATTGCTGAAATATTATGGTGGTCAACTGATATGGCTGAAGCCCTTAAAACAAAAGCTTATCTTCCCAGAGACTACCTCCACTGTTCTTCACCCAGCCCAGGGTGCAATATCCTTTTACCTTTCGCACTGTCTCAAGGAAGACCCCAATCAGCTCCTCAGATATTTCTAAACATTCCCTTCAAACTCTACCCCTAACAAAATTCCAAAAAGTCTCAGCTTGCTTTGTCTGAGGCCAGACAATCTACCTACCTATCTACCCACCATCTTCTCTGTCTTTGGAGTTAATAAAGGCTTCTTTTATGTTTCTATCGCTTCACTGCGCTACCAAAAAACCTATCAATAGCTCTCTCCTATATTGGTTTGGAAGCCATCTTCTTTACCAAGAGGGAAGTAAATGAGGAACAAACTACCTCAAATTCTAGGCCTTGCATCTGTATCTACCTTTACCTCACCTATGAATACCAAAGACAGAACTGTTGTCTGGTAAAAAACAGTGGTGTCTAGTGTCCTCTAAATCTCTTTGTTTCACATAGAAGACTGTATATGACTTCTGCATTATCAAATCCAGAAAATCCCTTCTAACCCTTATCCCTCTTGCCCAGTCCATGCCTCTGTTGTCTCAGATCATTCCCCAGTTTCCCTTGGGAGTGCCAAAGACCTTCTGGCTCTTCTCTGTCCTCCTCAGTAATTACATCTCTGCTTACTGAGAACATTTTGTGCCTTCTCTGACAGGATTTAATTTTTTTGTAAAAGTACAGGGTCTCAATACGCAGATCAGACTCATAGTGATCCTCCTATTTCAGCCTCCCCTCTGCTGGGAATACAGACATGTGCCACCATACCCAGACTCAGTGGCCAGCTCAGTGTGCTCAAGGGCAGGGCTGGCATGGCATGAGGTGCTGGGGATAGAACCCCAGTCTCTGAGTTTGCCCAAGCCGGCACTTAGTCACTGAGCTATCTTGTTGGTCCTAAAATCAATTTTCTGTGCAGATGCATACTGATTTGACTAGCTTGCTTGACTTCATAACAAGCCCAAATTTCTTTGCTTCAGACCATTTTTATAGGTAGCACATATCCAAAATTGAGCAAGTTGTGACCATCATGTATTTGCTCTCTAGGAGAATGGGCATTGCTATAAACCACTCATCTAGGTGGGCCTCTTGCCAATGCCACACAGGTAAAGACATACACATCTCCAAGTACTATGTGGCTTGTGTTCACTAGATCCATACCGTCCTATATTACAGCATTACAAAAGATCTGGATGTCCTGCCTATATACCTGAAAACACACAAGCTCAGTAGTTTCTCTCTAGTTACTCTCTATTCAACTTTGGATATTGAAGCCATAAAATGTGAATCTTGAATATGATGCTTTGCTTGGTAAAAATAAAATAAAACAAAAACCTACCTCGGTCCCATTGCATCATAAAGAAGTTCTATCCCCTCTTGGGTTTATTAGAACATGAATGAGATTAATCTCATTCAGCTTCAGTTTTCACTTTCCAGCCTTTTTCTTCTCTTCTATAGCCACTATTCTGGGGGGAGGGTGTATGAGGAATTGAACTCAGGACCCCACATTTGTCAAGCAGACACTGTACCACTGAGCTATATGCCTAGCGCTATAGTCACAGTTTAATTTGCAGTTTCCTCTCATAGAGTGTCCTCTTTCAGCTATGTGCTTCTGCAGTCTTGCTCTTAAAATACAGTGGGGAAGCTAGATCACCACAGTATAACCTGGAATTACGCATCACTACTAACAAAAGTCAAATTTCAAGAGGCATGCGATCTAGGAATTTTGAAAAAATAAGCAAAAAATGCATGTTAAGAGTAAAACTCCATACTGTATTACGGATACAGCTTGAATATGGGTGAAGCTATACATGTAGAAACAGCATCATTCAGTGTTAAATACTCAGATAGAATATAGAATCTCACAGACATTTCTAGATAATCATTTTTTCCCTCAAAAATTGGACTATATATCGTAAATCTTGAATCAGAGAACTGAGATAAATGATTTGTCAGTTCTATAGGTATCTTGAAAACTAAAGATTGCCTGGGGGTTTATCTCAGTAGGTAGCACCACCACCCAACAAAAGAACTAAAAGGTTATCAGCTTGTGGATTCAGTCTCTTGAAAGAAAAGTGGCAATACTAATACTTTTCATTCCTAAGTATGCTCTTATGTTTAAAAGGATAAAATTTAAAAGTGAAAAATGATGATACATTTGGCCTCTTAAATTTTTAAATGTTCAGTATGCGAAAACACACACATACATACGTGGAAATTCAAACATAATCAAGTAGTAAAATATTAACAACTAAAGACAGAGTTATGTCTGTAATCTGTAAAAATTTTTGACAAATAAACATGAAACTCAAAATAAAAATAAGTAAAGCATAAAATAAACTCAAAAAAAAATAAAGTTCAATAATGTGAAGTTAAATGCAATCAAATCTTAACAAAAAGGATATATCATCAATTTAATGTCTACAATTGGCAAAAAAATTATAAACAGAAATTAGCACTAGCCAGGCATGGTGGTGCATGCCTGTAATTCCCAGCACTCAGGAGGCTGAGGCAGGAGGATTGTTCTGAGTTCGAGACAACCCTGAGCTACAAAGTGAGCTTAAGGCCAGCCAGAACTGCATAGTGAGACCCTGTCTCAAAAAGACAAAAAAAAAAAAAAAAAAATTAACACTAGTGTTAAAGGTCTGCAAACTAAAACTAGTGTTAAAGTCTGCACTCACAACCACTTCTACTAAGAACTCAAAATCTATTCCTGAAATGTAGTAATTCAAATGTGTCAAAAATTTACATTTGGACACTCTTTGAGGAGGTAATTTAACTCAGTATTTTTTCAGAAAGAAATACTTGAACAAACAAAGGAAATATTACTTATTAATTAAATACAGTAAATAATTTAATGCCTGATTCTGCCAAAAAACAAAAACAAACAAACAAACAAATAAATAAGTAAATGGAAAACTGTTCTTAAAAAAATTTATGTGCAAAACTGTCCAGATATGGCAGACCAAATAGCTCAGCGAATTTAAAGTGCCTGCAAGCATGTGCAGCGGCCACCGGTTCTATCCCCAGACCTGCTGTTCCCTGCCCACGGGCATGCTGAGACTGCAATTGAGACTGGGCGTGGAGGCATACACCTGTACTCCGAGGTCTTGGGAGGCTGAAAACAGGTGGATCACTATGAGTCCGACCTAATAGTGAGACCCTGACCACCCTGTAGGCCCTTGCCTTAAAAAAAAAAAAAAAAAAAAAAAAAAAAAAACTATCTGGATAGCATAAGCCTTTTTTAAAATTAAAATATATGTTGTAAAATGGCCCTATGTGTACATACAAATGCAAGCCTACAATAGCCTCAGAGAGTTCACAATCAAAGCCTAAGACCAGCTGACCCTTGCAATGCATGTCATATGTATTATCTTTTTTAAAATTTCTAGATTTATACATATTTAAACAAAAACTACATTATAAAAATAGCAATCTTATTAATGCTGTTAAAGGACTATATATTTGGGGAAACTGTGTATAATGAGAAGAAATATAGTCATAAAAAGGCGAGAAGTCAGTATAAAATTTTGAAACCTGATCACATATTCTATTTGTTCATCATTTAGAATATTTTTCAAATGGCTCCAATATAACAAAGTCTTAAATGTTTTGCTCTAAGCATTCTTGATTTGATTTTTCACACACAGTGTATTTTAAGGGCTGTTCATTTGATTGCAGTTGGTTCATTTAAACTCATCTCATCAAAATGCAAAATTTCTAAGAGCTATTTTATCTCCAAAAAAACATTTAAATCTAACTTATGTCCTATTTTTCTTAGAAAAAGAAAACAAATTTTACTAAAAGTAAATGATATTAAGTCCCAAAAGTTCAAGGTTGAAATAAAAGCAATTTAAATACTGTAAAACTAAAAATAATCCTGGTCTTCAATAATTATGCAAAAAGTTCATCTACCCACATGTGATTTATTGAATCAGTACACTAAAAAATAGCCAACTTTTCCTGTTCTTTCTACTTTTATATTTCAGATTCTTAACACAGCAAATGAATGATGACCCTTTTCCTAGAAAATAAGGAACCAGCACTTACCATTGCCAACTTCCTCTACTTCTCGAAGCCTATTGATTTAATTCCATTGAACCTGTCCTTGGTTTCAAGAATGACTTTAAACATGTTGGCTCTTCTATCCATAAAGACTTTTGAAGGTTTTTGTGTACCACACATAGACAAGGCTGTATAGTGGTACTTAGGTTCACAAATGCTTTTTTTTAAATAACAATTTGGTTGTCAGATAGGCAAAAAATTGCTTGTCTTTGCAAAATCCACATCTGATAACAAACAGGGCTATCCTTGCCGCATAAACACAAATTTAGTCATCTTTTTCAAAATTGAAGAACAAATTAAGTTCTTTAACAGTACATAATTCTTCAATGCTGACTTTGCCTCTTTTCTAGCAATTCATTCTAATCACTGCAATGATTGTAGACTTCCTTTATCAGAGAAAAATCTATCACCTGAACACACACATGCATACACATAGTTATTGTAACTATTTACATGTCTTTTTTCTCTTCTATACTCTAAACTCAGGGTAAGCCATCTTATCTATCTATATATTGCCAGTAATTCCCCCAAAGAGATAATGACCCATAACATATTCTCCATAAAGGTTTGATGAATGGGTTATATAGTCTATTAAAAAAATCTTTAGTTTTAGACAATGTTCAGTAAAATACATCTCCTTTTAAACTCTATTCAGATGAATGGGGAGGTGGATTAAAGAAGTTGGAGCTGACAGAGAAGTCATTTGGGAGACACTGTATTTCCAGAGGCAGAGAACTATCATGCCAGAAATTGTTTTGAAAAGTCTGGGAATAACTCCAAGGAGGGACTGAGAATTGGGAGCAATGCTGCTATTATCAAATCTAGCTTTAGGTGAAAATGTCCTGTGGTAAGATGATAATAATGGCAGGTAGGAAAAATAAAATTTGTCAGGTGCCCCATAACATATGTCAGGAACAGGAAAGAAAAAGTTGTATGAAATCTTTGTAGGTCTAAAAAGGACAATGGCATAGTATTAGGCAAAAAGTCAAGCAAGGTAACTAGGGGAGGCACCTTTTACACAGAAATCTGTTGGCTGTGTTTCTATTTAGGAGCACATAAATGGGAAAAAGATGAGCACAGTGTCTCTGCAAGTCAGTAAGACTAGGCAGAAATAAGGTCAGGGGTATCTCTACATGATTCCTCTAAGTGGACTGCACTGCCTTTACTGTTTCTTCTGAACTGTTTCTTTCCCTCCTCAATCTAAGAGAAATATTACTCAGTAATTTGTACTAAAAGCACAGAGAAATGCCAAACATATTTCCTGATTGAAAATTCAATTAATAGTCCATGTTCCTTGAATGTGAAGCTGGAATAAATGCCAGAACCTGCTCTTCCTAGAGAGGGCCAACAGTGCCATGGCAGGTTCAAGGAGGGCTCCACTACTAAGGAAAGATGTTGCCAAAAGGCTAATGAGAAGATTAAATGTACAAAAAGAGAACTGAGGCTAATACAAAATTTATTTCCTTTTATCAAAAGAATACCAGCCATCTGAAATATAAGAGGTTAAGAGAAGGTCAAGAAAGATAGGCTCATTCATAAGTAATTTACTTTTGAGAAGAGGTTTTGAAAGATTACTTAAAATGAGTAAAAAAATATTCAAGGCAAATTTATGGTAATTAATGAAAATATGGGAGTGGATATTAAATCCTTAAGTTATCAATGTCATACTAAACAAGAAAAGGAAACCAATTTTGCTAGGAATAACTTACATAAAATATTTATAGATCTTCTGATACAAAGATAATTATTATACTTCAATTTTAAGAATCTTTCCTAAGTAACAGATTCAGATGAAATATAGAAAATAAGGGCCAGCAAAATAGCTCAGCAGATTAAAGCGCCTGCTTAGGCAGATGCAGGGGCCAGGAGTTTGATCCCAGGCTTAACATGCTAGCCCCACACCCGGGGTGTGCTGAAACAGTGGTTGAGACTGCATGTGGTGGCACATGCCTGTAATCCCAGCCCTTAGGAGGCTGAAAACAGGTGGATCATTATTACCAGTGATCTACATAGTGAAACCCTGTAGACCCTTACTAAAATACAGAAAGAAAGAAAGAAAGAAAGAAAGAAAGAAAGAAAGAAAGAAAGAAAGAAAGAAAGAAAGAAAGAAAGAAAGAAAGAAAGAAAGAAAAGTTAGTTTAACTGATCTATCTGGGCATTATCATCTTTTGGGAGGTAAATCATGAATATGGGAGGGCTCGTCAAAAGTGGAATGCGAAGATGGTAAATCAAAGAGCAACAAAAAGAACTGAAAAGAGAAAATCACACATGTGTCCGTAGGGCTAAGCAGATAACCACATTTCACAAAAGGTCGTGAAAGTAAAAACATCTAAATAAATTTAGATTAAAATTTGAATTTTTGCTAATGCATAATGGTAACCACTTTGGTCCAGTGATTTAAACTCTGTGTGGTCAAATCTCTTATCCCTAGAGACCGGGGAGATGGTGCAGTGAAATAAGTGCTTCCCTGGCAAGCCCAAGGGCCTGAGTTCGATCCCCGGTTCTGTCAAAAAAAAAAAAAAAAAAACTCTTATCCCTAAAATGTAAATAAAGAGATAAATATCTCTCTGATTGATATCATTAAGCATTTCACACATTACATATCAATCTGTGATAAGGGCACTGAAGCAGGGAATTCTAAAATTTTATATGCAAAATATGCCTAGTAGAAGGTAGTCATGTCTTACAAAGTTGTAACTGCCTCATAGATCTGAAAACCTATAAAAATAAGCCCTATATATATTTAAAACAAAACAAAATTGTATTGAAATTAAAATGCAAACTCCGGAAACTTCAAACTTGGGAAAGCAGAATAATTATAAGTGCTTCCCTGGAAAGCGTAAGGACCAGAGTTTAATCCTTGGTTGTACAAAAAAAAAAAGCAGAATAATTTTCTGTATCATCAGGTTGTTACAGCTTCAGAAGTTAGGAATCCTGAACATATACTGTATCCTGCTTCTACACTGCTGTTTTTTTCATGGCTTCTCCTGTCATGTAAATACTCTGAAGAATCAATAACAAGATAGAGGGCCGGCCAAATAGCTCAGCGGATTAGGCTGGGGTTCAATCCCCAGGCCTACTCTGCCAGCCCTGCCCCTTGGGCCCTCTGAGAGGGGAATTGAGATTGGACATGGGGGCACCTGTAATCCCAGCTCTTGAGAGGCTGTAAACAGGTGGATCACTACAAGTCCCATCTAGTAATGAGACCCTGAACAACCTATAAACCCTTCCCTAAAAAAAAAGTTTTGGATAGTAACTCATTTCAAGTACAAAGTTGAAGCTCAAATTTTTACATGCTAACATCTGTAGCATTTTATTCCACTCAAAACCAGTTACCTAGCTCTAAAATTCAGTTCTCTATATTTTAATGAAGAGTTCAAGCTTGATGGCTAAATGGTTTCTTTTTCAACTTTTGAATTCAGCCTAAGACTTATCACAGTATTTGTACTCAATGAGTCTCCAAAAACCTATTTTTAAGTATAACTTATATGCCTCTAAACAAAAAAATATATTAAGTTAAACAATAATTAGAAAAATAATATTTAAGTTTTTATTTTACTAGTCAACCTAGTGACATATAAAACAAGATCTATGAAAATGTGCTTTTTATGACTTGAAATTTTGCCACTTCTAAAACTCACACTGAAATGTGGTGCTGCTGTGGCAATATTAGCAGATAGGGTTTGTGGAAGTCCATGTTGTATTGGGGTCAACAAATTCATAATGACTAATTCTGATTACTTCCTTAAGGGATAAATGGAGACTTGGGATTATCAGTATCACTCTTTTGAAATTTCTTAATTCTCTCTGTAGAAGTGGGCCCTCCTTTTTCACCAACTAAGACTAAAGACCTTTCAGGGCAAGATCCTTCCTAAAATAAGACCATTTCCCCCTCTAGGAGATCTGATATTCCCCTCCTTAAATCCCCTCCTCAATCACTAAATGAGGTTCTGGCAGCCTCATGGTCTTTTGTTCTTCAAAAATAACTGGGCATCCAGGATCCCTACTGTATTGCCATTTTGTCTCTTGCTTTCTTTCTTTCTGTCTTGAGCCATAACACCTGGCAGGAGATTGCAGGCTCGCTACAGGGGTCCCTACTAATGAGGGATCTGCTCTCACTGATGGGATTCATGCTGCTTTAAAAGGAAGAATTAGGCAAATTTTGACTCATTGCTCTTGCACCTTTTCCTGGTAGAAGAGGGTCCAATGCTTTCTTCTAAAGAAACAAAGGTTCACATTAGGCAACATTTTAGAACAGAACAGGTGCACCAGACTCAGTACTTCCTGGTACCTTGCACTTGAACTTGCAGCTTACAGAAGAGAAATAAAACTTTGATCTTCATAAATTACTCAGTCTGTGCTTTTCTGCTATAAATGAACAAAACAAACTAAGACTGGCCATTCTGTATGGCAAAAGTTAGACACAATTTAGGATTTAGATAGAGTTATAAGATACCAGTAAGCATAGATATTTAATGATAATATCATAAAGGATTCCTCGTTCATTATTGAATCCTCTGTCTTCAAATCTCTTTTCCTCTATCCCATAACAAAAGAAACAAAAGTAAAAATAAAAAATAAATTCAAACACCTGTGCATATAATAATTTCATATCTGAAAGAATGATCTGATGATGGGAGAACAAAGACCTCCTAAAGGCTTTTCTTAAATGGCTTTAATGGTGACAAATCCAACAATTATTCTGGAGATTGATGTGCTGATTTAGTAATGCTCTATAACTCAGAATTTTAATTTATGTTTTTCCTCTCCTAGAGGGCAGCCATTCTAAAGAGTTATCCCTTTCTGCAAGCAACCAGTTCCATAAACTTTCCATGAGTACAATTAAGGATTTCCACTATTTAAATGATAATAGCTACCAATTTAACAATACTATAAAGAAAAAAATTAAAACTAAAAATAAAACCCTGAAAAAAATCCATACAACTATATAGCACACTACCAAATCTCTGGAATCTTTAAAACTCTATCGTCTTACTGAAATGTTAAATTATACAGCAGTGTTTTGGCTAAGATTGACTGTATTTAAATTTTTGAATGGAGAATACTGAACATAAGATATCCTCTGATACAACTTTACCTCTTAGGAAACAGGAGGGACTACCTTTTATTCATGGATAAACAAGGTCAACTGCTGAGACTAGAACTCTGTGAATTCAAAAAATTATTCTTGTCCTACTCTTATAGAGTTTAAACAGCTGCTATAAGTTTTTCTGCTAGGGAAAAGAATACAGGAAATCCCTCCCAGGGAAAAATTATCAGAATACTTCCCTTTGCTCCAGGATTCAAGTGAGAGAAAGTGAATAACAATTAAACTAGTATAATTTATTTGTATCAGTATCATGACTTCCAGTTCTGCAAACATCAGAAAATCAAAAAATCATTAAATTTAATTTTTCAAGATGTGTCCAATATATATCTTTCTTAATCTGTGATGGAAATTGTGTTTCTATAGGGTACTCTAAACCAAAATGAATATATTGTCACAGTAAACATTTCACCATACATAAAACTGCATAACCATTTCAACCATTTCTAACAACCATACTTTCATTATATGTATTACACTTCTCCCATCACTAGTTACCTTTATTAGGTACCTGTTTGCAATTCAGATCAATTCCTGCATTCTGAAAATTTCTCTGGATCTATTCACTTATTTCATACTTATAATATTTATTCAAAGTCTCTCAAAATTCATGCAAGATAGTCATGTTCACAAATTTATTTTCCAGACCTGTCAGAAATAAATTCTCTTATTTTTCCATTAGTACTTCTTCAAAAGTCTAAACATGAGTGATGATAATATACAACAATAAATATTCAACAAATGTTAGCAGTTTTTTAACACATTTCAGAGGAAATACATGAGTATTTCATAATTTTATGCTATTTAATTAACATATCAACCCTATATTTTGATATTAATATCATCTGCAGTACTGCAAAAAAAGGAAAATTGGCTTAGAGAAGTTTGGTAACTTCAGTGTCTCAAAGGAACAAGATTCATACTTTGACTTTTCATCTATTGGGAAAAAGAAAGAAGCTGCATGAGTTCTAAGACAAAATTAAAAAGACGTGCTTTTTCAGAATGGAATAATAATGCAAAGTACAACTCCAGTGACTGTGTGATAAACATTATCCATAAAGAGGTATGACATATCCTGATATTACCATTTTAGAAATTATTGCTTTTCAACAGCATTTGGAAAACATATTTATCTTTCAAAATTAAAAAAGGACTAGCATGATATATTACAAACCATTATAACAGAATGGTCAGAAAATCCTACTTGTTCATAGAGGAGACAAAGGTATAGATAATGAAAGGTTTAAAAACATTAATATATACATGCTACCAACTGACAGAAGAATAGGGCCACCCCCTACCATGTTTTTCTGGGATTCTTGAAAGAGAACAAGGCCCTGTGTGACCCTTTCCATATGGTCACAAGTTAAAGCCAAAGCTCTAGAAAACAGAAAACCATCATAAGGGGGTGTATAAACAAAGTCTGAATTTGAGAGCTGCTTCATATTAAATCTCATATTAGAAGGGCAAGAGCATTACTTTTTCTTTAAATATTAAATTTTTAATATGTAGGGAGTATGTAAAATAAACATCTATAGTTTCAATATTCACTGCTCTCCTGTTTCCATGATGTAAAAATTAATAGCAGAAATAAATTCCTATGTGAACGACAGTGAAAATACAAACAATACTATGCCACATAAATAATCTCTGCTTCAATTATCACACCTAAGGCAGTCCTCACACATGACAGAATATTTTTTACACAAGCCTCCCTCACACTGACAGCACATGTGCCATGCATTTAGCTTTCCTTTATTATTTGGCAGGCAATACTTGTCACCTTTGTTGTCTTCCTCTTTTGTCAGGCTCTTCCTATTATACAATGTGTACTTTCAGGGAAAATGAAATATCAATAAAATAAAATGTCAACTATGTAATACATTTAGAATAAACATCAACATTTTCTATATCAACTTCTTGTTTGCTTACTAAAGCTAAAAATAACAGCAATACAAAACCGTTGGTCAACACTTCGTGTTTCGAGTGGCATCATGGTTGCTGCATAGTTCATAACATCTACTCCACCTTTCATTTTGTTGTAAACTATGACAATATCTGACTTCATTAGTATTGAGGATTCATCATCTCTCTTTTGTTTGTTTGGGTTTTTGAGACAGGATCTTACCATGTATTCTAGGCTTGATTTGAGCCCACCACTATGTAACACAGACTGACCTTGAACTAACAGGATCCTCCCACCTCAGCCTCCAGAGTGCTAGGATTATAGATAAGCACCACCATGCCTGACTTCACTATCAATTTTATCATGGTATAAGATTCACATTATCAGTACTACTTTGGTTTTCTTCATCATATAGAAAGCCAATGTTACTTCTTTCTGAAATCCAAAAGTTGTACTATACATTTTCATAATGTAAAATTGCAACGTTTTGAGGAATCTCCACTTCATTTTTGTAAGTAGCTTCTATGCTGGTCGATTGGTTTTATTCCATCAAATGTATAATCAATAGGTAACTTATGAACCAATCATTGAATACAACATTTGGGTTACATTTTGAACTAGATGCAACAATATCATATACTGCATGAATAAAAATTTGGTGGCTAATTTCTAGGATAAATTCCAAAATTCAAGGTGTAAAAAAATATCTCTGCATCTACCAGAGCATATATTTTTAAACCACATTTGGAAACTTTACTTGGCATATATTGCAAAAACCATCAAAAACCATAAAATGATACAAATTGTTTATAAATTATCATATAAATGAGATGGCATATAAATTGTTTGACAATTTAAAACAGAGAGATGCATTTTATCTAATGGAATAAATTAATAGAAACATAAAATAAGCACACACTATTATTCATTAAATTCTGGAGTTTCCAGTATTGCTGACATAAAGGCTGGCATGGGCTGTTGGCATGGTGGCAACTAATGAAAAGGGATGCACAGAATCTCAAGAGCAAATAGCAATCCTTATCCCTCAAAAGAAAAATATGCTAATGATAATGAAAGTAAACACTACATTATGTTATTGTTATGCAAAAGATATATTAATCTGATTATTATATATGCATAATATGTAATTAAATGTAGGCATAATGTATTATCAATTATCCTTCACTTATTTATCTTCAATGACTGCAAAACAGCTCCCTTGACAATTAAAGAATGACTTGCCTCGTGGAGAAGTACAGAAAAGCAATCTTGGCTAGCAGAGTGAAACCTTTGCTCGTTTAAAGTACCATGCAGAAAAAACAGGGAGAACAATTATAATTATCTGTGTTCAAAGATTAAACAACTCTCACATAGCACAGTCCAAACATCACAAATAAATAGAATATTTCATATTTCTTCTGGAAAAAATTGCATAACAATATGAATTTATTTGAACTAAAGGAGCTCTTTAAAAAAAAAAACTCAAGGGATATTTTTTACTTAGAAACTGAATAAAACAATAATATAAGGTAAAGGATTGAAAATTTCATCAGTATGTGCTAGATTAGAAGGTAATATTTTCACATTAACAATAAGCAAAAAATAACGAGCGATATTACTGATAAAAAAATTTCTCAAGAAAATGGGACACTTTCATTGTCCCAGAAAATAGGCTAAGACTGCTTTCCTCTGTTGCATGCTATCTTTACTCTTCCAGGTCAGAGCTCAGTTTTCAATAGCACTGACACCCCCATAAAGAAAGCTCCTCTAGTGATGCAATGAGTGAAAAGTTTGTTGCTGCTGTTGTTCCTGTCAACCCTCGCACTGACTAGCTTCAGATAATAGCAGCGCTCTTGTTCCTGCAAACACTGCCCTCACCCCACTACCTCCATTCTTCTGGCCTCCTTGCCATCACATCTCTCTCTCCTACAAAGTCCCCCATCTTGGATAATTCTAGTTCATCACTCTTACCCTGTTAGGGTCAGGCTGAAATTCTGTTATTTTGATACGTGACTGGGAAGTTTTGTTTATTAAAGTTTAGTGGTGTAGCTACAGTCACTCAAACTATAAGACAACACAAATAGGATACCTTTAGAATTCTTGTATCTATGAAAAATACTTTACAAAGGGTCTTACGAATGCACATTTTTTAAACTATATTTCCTTACCACTTTCTCTAGTGTTTATCGTAAATTGTGTGAGTGTGCGTGTCTGTGTGTACATGTCTGCACCTATGTTTATATCTTATTTGCTTTTTCTTAATTCAGATTCAGGGTAAGAATAGATCTGGATTTTCTGAGGATGCACTGACTTATCTGGGCCCTTTCTCTTCATCCCAACTGCATTCACTTCAGAGCAATTGTTTCTACCTACTCTTATGAAAAAATAAAGCTTATCTATATTTTCCCTTTGTAAAATGCTAAATATTCATTATACAAAAACTTAAAAGTTAAAAAAAAACTTTATAGAAATATCAATAGTCTATTATTTATAAAGAAAAAATGATAGCATTTTCTGTTCTTTTTTAGGAGTCTTTTTCATTCATGCTTTTGGGAAGAACAAGGATTGTATGTTGGAATATGCAATAAACATAAGATATACAGACTTTATTGTTTTGCTTTATTAAAAATTTAACTTCACATTTAACTTTTAAAATTTAATACTTACATTTTCTTGCTTTTCAAATCATTTGTACTCTGCATTAAGAGCAGCTATTTTTTATGGAGCAAATAAATAAAAATGAATCAGCTCTAAGTTTTCCTAGATCCCCCTAACAACAATAACATATATTAATAGTTAAAAAAAAATAGGTTTGGTGTTATTTTCCTTTGTATTTACTATTTACAGCCATTTGGCCTTGCTCCTTTTTGGTTTTTTTACACTAAAACCTGCCTGGCAGATTTTTGCTTCTGTTACAGTAATACTGATATTTATAATCATATATATAACAACATCTACTGTACTATTTTGCACATAGTAGACATTAAATAAATAATTTTAAAACTGAAACCACATAAACAGTCAACTTTAAAAGATAGTAACACATTAGGCATTAAGGAAAATATGAATGAAATAGATAATGTTTTAGTTACTTTCTGGTTTTATATATTTTTCACATAAAAGGTGTGTGTGTGTGTGTGTGTGTGTGTGTGTGTGCCTGCATGAATATATGTCTGTGTGAGTTCATCTCTAAAACTGTTAAGTTACTTCTAGTCTTTCTTCTTTAAGGTAAAATATATTTTATTACCAAATAATAAATGTTTATAATTGAATTCTGTCATATAATATCAAACCTACCTCCTCATTCAGCACAAGTCTCTCAGTTATATATTTTAAGATACAGAATGAACTTTTAAAACTATAAATTTGCCATTCACATTATTTTTCCAAACAAAAATAAAATTTATGGGATATTTGAAATATCTGCTCGTTAATTTAACAATGAAAGTAATAATCTTAATTCAAACTTTAATTCAATCTGAACCTAGCAATGAAGTCAACTACCTTTATTTTTTTCTCAAAATAATGAACCAGGAACCAGGAATATAGCTTTATAGCAAAAGCACCTGCCTGGCAAGTGCAAGATCCCAAGTTCAATCTCCAGTACTGCAAAAACAAACAAATAAACAAAAACAATAACAAAAGTGAACCAACGGTAGAAAACAAGGGCTACTACAACACATTTCAGAGCATCCTCTGATGGCTCAGCTTCTTGCCACTTTCCATTTGAATAATCTATTCCCTGTCCTAAACGGAATTGCAATTTCAATCAGTTTCAGGGAAGCACACATCACAAAGAGATACCTGGCTCTAGTCTTAATGAAGAGTAATGAAAACAACAAAAGCCACAATGAAACTCATAAGAAACACTGACATAACCCACACAGAGACCAAGCTTTAATCAGTGTTCTGGATATCTCTTTTGTCATGAGTGATTTAGTGAGAAAAATAACTCCATGGTCCTTTGCTAACCAGCACAGATGCAACATGCCCCTTGGAAACACAGTTTTGTACAAAGAATAGGCTAATGATGATAACAGAGGTAAGGTTGGAGGAGCTGGGCCCTTGATTACCTACTTCATGTGTCACACAAGTGAGCATCTCAGATGAGGAGCTACACTACTTCCAAAGTCACCAGGTTTGCTGATATCTTAGCTAGAAATCATTACAGTAACTTGGAAGGTACTTCTTTAAATGGAAAATACACTAGATTCCTAAGTGATGCAGCCTGTGACACCAAAATATGCTACATATTTTATCAGGCTGTGATTAAACTATCACAAACAAATTGATATTAAGAAACCAAAATTTCAAAAGCAGAGGCAAGGGACAGAAATAGATAAATATGGCTAGGAATCTACATGCAAAATGATACAATATAAAACACTACTATGGAGAAAAAATGTTGAAAGAAAAGATTTCATTGGATTCATGTTTTTGTATTCCATGTTTCTGATAATACTACTGCCAAGTATCACCTGAAATATAACTTCTTCATATTCAATAAGAGGAAACGGACGCTTACCTTGAGGTATGTAATAACTAAAGATGTCAGTTAAAATCTACTTTAGCTAGATTAGCAGCAATTTAAACTTATTTCCATGATAGAAAAAAAATTTTGAGAATTATGTAGCAGATGTGAAATGAGTAAACACTCAATTTCCTAGTCAAAAATTAGTGATTTTTTGACCTGCATTCTAATGCAGATCTATAGAACTACCAGGAAAAACAAGTTTTAGTAATATTTAAAGAATGCATGATAAGAAAACTGAGATTCCAATAACATCAAACATTTGTGTGTGATTTTATAGTTTACAAGGAGCTTCACAACCAGGATCTCACTTAATTTCAACACAGCTCCATGGAAGAGGTAGGCTACTATTCTCACTGGACATATTTATCCACATATTCATTAAACATATTTTATGAATAGTTGCTTCAGCAATACATCTATTATACAGATCATGCTGTATAATAAATATTTGGGTAACTATTCATGACATTGTTCCCTTGGATTTTGCAGTTGAGTAATTTGTTTATAATTTTGGCCCCACAGAAATACCAGGTGAATTTTAAGGACTGTTCATCACCTACCTGTTGGAATATTGAATATCTGGGGGAAACCCACCAATACAGAAAAACATCCAATCCATTTATAAGTTCATCATGTAAAACCATGATGTCATCACTAGATCTTCCTTACTCAGTAAGTTTAGAGTTTTTGATGGAACTCTATAAAACATATTTAGAAGTCTTCAGGTCTAGGGGGAAAAGAAAGACAACTGGCTCAACCTCAGGTATCTGGTAATGGTAAATACTAAATCTAAACCAGGGACTGACTTTCTACATGGTGACTTTTACTGTTTTCTTTCAGGTTAAAAAGAACTATTGTAGCCGGGCGTGGTGGCGCAGGCCTGTAATCCTAGCACTCGGGAGGCTGAGGCAGGAGGATTGTTGTGAGTTCAAGATCAGCCTGAACTACAAAGTGAGCTTAAGGCCAGCCTGAACTACATAGTGAGACCCTGTCTTAAAAAGAAAAAAAAAAAGAACTATTGTGATGGTTTAATTTTTTAAAAACTTAAAATTGACTGGTAGTCTGACACTGTATTAGACAAAATGAGATCATGCCACTGACCACGAGTGAGTCTGTTAGACTCATTCAGTCTTGACTGGCTACACTAAAGATAATCTGACCCAGCTCAGTTTGACTGAACCAGCTGCACAGCCTGTGCCTTCCAGCCTGACAAAATACCCTGCTTTCTAACTTGTTTCAAGGACTTTCTGTGTATTTTAGGCTGGTAAATTAGAAACATTATAGGCAGTCAGACAGGGTTAGGCCTTCAAGGAGACATCACAGACTATGTTGCAACTGTGAAAGAGACTGATGTTCCTGCTGTGGGACAAACCTAAAGACTAAAGATTGAACAAATCCCTATCTCCCTAAAGATAAGCATCCTGGACTGATCATCACCTTGAAGAAGCCAGGAGGAATCACTAATCCAAATGCTACTGGCTAGCTACGGGATAAGCTCCTATTCTATATTTGTGCCCACTTGCTACGTGACATGCTTCCCCATTCAGTTCTGGATTTATTCAATTTTACCTGAGCAATGGTGCTTGTAATCTCATTGGCTGACCATGGTTTTGTCCCACCTCATGCCCACTTAGGCGAGTTCTCATGGTTTCTACCTTAGACCCACCTTGCCACATGTTTTTACTCTATAAATGTCCCTGGAAGAGACAGATTTCTAGAGACAACCTGCAAGGACCCACCTTCTGCCCCTGTCTCTTGGACAGAAGATTTCTTTTCCCAATAAATATTATGCTCTTAACCTCCATTTGTTCCTAAAATTCACTCCTCAATTTAGAGAACATAAACTCATCCCAAGTATCTCTCAGGTTGGGGGTTTCATTTCCCCTAAATCATGACAAGCAATGAAATGAATGATGATAGCCAATAAAGTTCCTCATGTTTTTTAAGCCTTTGTATTTCCTGCTTGCAACGTATGCAAAGTAACTCCAAAGCTGGTACTAGGCTGACGCTTTTGGAGACATGTCCCATCAGCCCATCAATGTAATAAAGTTGGCTGTCTTCCAACTCTTGGTGCAAGTGTTTTCCATTTGGTTTGGTACCAGTTCCACAACCAGTTCAAATCATTAGGGCTTCAGATATAACTAAATAGTACAGCTCATGCGTGAAGCCGTGGGTTTGATCCTCAGCAGTAACACAAATAAACAAATGCTTGTCATTATTTCTATGATTATAGGGAAAAATAATTTGCAATTGTATTAATTCATTCCCAGTTCATTACTAGTGGTATTTTATACTTATTTTACTTGATATACATATGACATCAATCTAAAATTATAGTGCTTTGAGCACTTTTCATATTTTACACGAAATGAATTCTTATCTGAATTAAAACATAATTACAATGAAAAACATTCATTTCACTGAATTAACCAAAACCAATTGAGATAAAAATCACTATTTTCATTATACAAGGAAGCACAGCAATTGTACATCACTACTTTGATTGTAAACATTAACTATTTTGTTTAAAAAATGATTAATAAAACAAAGATTTACTATATTTAAACAAATATATGGGGCTCTTGGGAAAAAGGGTGACTATGTAATTTGTTTTTAAAAAATGATCTACTAAAAGAAAACTCTTGAATTTCCAAATTTTTATTCATATTATTATTATTTCAACCAATTATTTAAGCATACTTGATGATAAAGCCTGCTGTGTACCAGAAACTTAATTCTAAGGATAAAGATGAGAGCTTATACTCCTGGAAGATTTTTAGAAGATGATATAGTAACAAATAAATTGTAATTCTGTAAACAACACAAAATATAAAACTCACTAAAAAGATTCGCAAAATGGGAATAGTAGTTCTTATGTGATTAGATACAGGCCAAGAGAAAAGCTACATACCCTACCCTCAAGACAAATTACAAAGTTGTTCAAGAATAAAGATGTCACTTTTTACCTTTCCATTTCTGTACTGAGAGAGCTCAGCAGATTTGACACATTATTTTATGAAGTGCCGGTGCACATACTGAAAAGTATAAGATGCTTTTCAATGTCCCATTTCTGGATGTGAGATGAAGTAAATAAACTGATTCTTCTTGCTAAAAGACATCAAAGGGCGGCCAAATAGCTCATCAGATTAAAGCGCCTGCTTAGACAGACACAGAGGCTGGGAGTTCAATCCCCTGGCCTGCTGTGCTGTCCCCCCCCTGGGGGGGGACGCTGAGAGGCAATTAAGACTGGGGCTTGGTGGCATGTGCCTGTAATCCCAGCACTTGGAAGGCTGTAACACAAAAAAGACATAAAAAATGTTGGCTTTTATAGATAACAAGCATCTTTTCTACTGTTAAAGACATCTATAAAGGAAAATCCTCAGAGTTAAAGAAGAAAAAAAGGCAGACACAAATGAGAGCTATCAAATCAGGTAATGATACTATTTCCTGCATTTCCTAGTTATAGTAACCAAAAGGCTGGAAAGGTGGCCCCTCAAAAGGCTGTATCCATAATGGAGGATCAGAATAGTCTAACCAGCATAAAATGAAGGGCATGATGAAATTATGTCTTTACATGGAATCTAGGAATGGAAAATTGTCCTTCAGAAAACAGATGGAAATTCAAATTTATACAACTTCAGATTCAATTACCCTAATCACAGAAAACATTAAAAGAAGCTGTCTTAGGTCCAGCCAGATAGCTTGGTGGATTAAAGTGCCTGCTTAGGTAAAGTTCAGAGACCAGGCTTCAATCCCCCACCGACTGAGCAGGCCCTGCCCCTGGGAGCATGCCGAGATGGGGACTGAGATTGGGCATGGTGGTGCATGCCTATAATCCCAGCACTTGGGAGGCTGAAAACAGGAGAATCATTACAAATCTAATCTCCATAGTAAGACCCTGTAGACCCCATACTAAAATACATTTTAAAAAAAAGAAAAAAGAGGGGCCAGGGAGATGGCTCAGTGGAATAAGTGCTTCCCTGCTAAGTGCAAGACCCTGAGTTCAATCCCCAGTTCTACAAAAAAAAAAAAAAAAAAAAAAAAAAAAAAAAAAAAAAAAAAAAAAAAAAAAAAAAAAAAAAAAGAAAATAAGTTGTCTCACTCAGGTTATAACCTCAACAGAAGCAAACACAAACTCATGCTGGAAAAAGGTCCTGGCAGGCTGCATGGGCAATATATTCAATGACAAAATCCAAATGAAAAAAAGCCTACATGACAGCACCATCATCATTCTTGCTAAAGATGTCACTTGGGGCATCAGCATCACAATTCAGAGTCACTATTTTTAACTTCAAGCATTAGCAATGACAACATAACAAAACAGAAATATCCAGTGGTCACCTAAAATGTACACAAAATATATGCTGTACTGTTTCTACAATTGGAAACACACATGATATCATACCAAATAATAACTAATTTTTATTTTATTTTAGGCAAGGGATAATTTATATACAGTAAAATTTACAAATCCTATGTTTATTTTAAAAACGTTTTACTAATATATATACTCATACTATGCCAACATCAGCAAGATGAATCATGTTTTCATTACCCCAAAAGCTTCCTTGTGCCCCTTCCTAGCTAATGTTTCCCTCTTGACAGTAACTACTTTCCTTATGTATATTTCCACAAATTAGTGACCTATTCTTTAATTTCATAGAAATGGGATCATATAATATATACTTGCATTTGTCTTGTTTCATTCAATAAATTTTGAAATTAGATCATATTATTGCATATATCAATAGCATATATATATATGTATATAATTCCTTATTTAATTATTATGAAATTATTGGAAAACATATGAGATGTTTCTACTTTGTAGCTATTTTGAACAAAACTGGTGTGGACATTTTTTGCACAAGCTTTGTTCTGCATGTACACATTCATTTCTCACAGGTAAATACATAAGAAGATCTAATCAGTTTCTCTACCCAAACATGTTGTTCTGCTGTATACAAAATCCTAAATGAGATCTTGTTTCTGTAGAAATCTATATATGTATGAAATTATAAAGTATACAATCTTGCTTAAGGCTTCTTTCACTAAATGTAATAATTTTTGATACATATTTTGTAATATCACTAGATCCTTTCTCTTGCTTCTGATGTATACTTTTGTTCAAATACTCTTACATACATATGTTTTCTCTCTCTTGGGCTGTAGGGAGAAGTAATGTTTCCTCATCCTCTACTCCAACCTCCTCCTCAGCTTTCTCTCATAAAATACAAATATGACATTTATAACACTAAATTATAATCAGAATTTTCTGCAAATTTTATACAATGTCAGAAAAGGAACAGGCTCTACAGAGAAAATTTGGGTCAAATAAAAGTAGAAAAGAAATACACACTCAAGTACAATGGTGAGCTACCATGGAAGACAGAACACAACAGCCAAATCAGAATTTTATAGAAAAATAACTATATTTCTTTTTGTTTATTTGAGGAATACTTTAAAAGGATAACTATTTAAAATATCTTAACAGGACACATCGAAATATTATGGCTACACCAAAGTAATTTATTATCTCTGTAATAAATTGCAAAGTTCAATGGGTTCAAAAAAATCAATGTTTCAATCGATCATGTCTATTCTCACCAATTTACTCAACAAATATTTATTGAACAACTATTTTGTGCCAAGAGCTAGGAGTACATGAAATAACATATACATACAATCTTACAGTTACTAAGGAGGTACAGCTAAAAGGACAGCAACAACAACTCCATGGAATAAGAGCCAAGACAGGTAAAAATGCAGAGTGCAAAGGGTGCTCACTTTCAGGAGAAAGCCATTAACCAAGATTTACACAGCTACAGAAACACTTCTTGGAGAAAGAAATTCTGAAAACAACCTGAGTCTTATTGCTTCTGGCCAAATGAGAAGGCATCAAAAGACAACAGAGAGAAAAAAGACTGAAGAAGGGAAGACATTTCAGAGAAACCAAATGTCACAGGGTACAAACTGGGAAACATGGAGCTCAGTATGACTGGAGAGAAGAAATTCCAAAGGGGCAATGGAGCTAACACCAGAGAGAAGATGAGAGGCCAGCACATTCAGTGGTTTGCATGAGGTGTTGGAGAATTAGTTCACTGTGAAGGAGTCAAAGAGCCACTGGAGAATGAAAGTTGAACTGGGACAGCCCCAAATGTGTGTTTTCATGCAGTATGGACACATAATAATGTGAGACAAAACAGCAGTGAAAGACATTAGAAATGTAGTGTAAGAGAAGTACAGGCTAAAGAAGTTGATCCAGAATTACCCTATAAGTAACAGTGGGCTAAAAATGTGAAAGGACCTCTTTCATAACATTTTACAAGCAAATACAAGGATTTAATTACAGTATGAGCAACTCAGACAATCTCTTCTCAAAATAAAGTAACCTGGTACCTTGCAGCCTGTAAGCATGTTAAGGGGAAACAAAGTCCAAGATTTTGTACTCTGTGCCTTGAATATGGGAAGTTGATAGTGCAAAGCTGTGACTATGTTGATGTGCTAATCCTTTCAGCTACGGCATTTGGCTGACACTGCCCATCGCAAAGTCTGCAGAGGTCTAATCTAGTTCTTAAATTCTAGTTGTGCTCCTCAGTAGCTTATTTTGACAAATGTGTTTTCACATAAAGGACAATGTACATTGCTGTTATGTCAACTTCCACTTTATACACATAACAAAGAATTTACTCCTCTGGCTAAGTGGTGTGTTTCTGTTGAATGAACTGTAAATAGCTTAGGGGCATCTTCCCTGTCTGTGTAAATAACTGTTGAGAGATTTCTCCATTGTGAATTATTGAGGTTGAAGAGATACAGATAAAAGTGGCAGGTAACACCTAGGAAATGATGGTCTATGAATTTATACTTATTTTGTTACTAAACAACATCAGCTATACACAGACCTTAAGCTCTAATCACAGAACAACTTGAACAGAATACATACACTTTTATCTTCAGCTTTTTCGGACTCAGCCTGCTAACCTGTTTTTAAGATTTATTGCAACCCAACACCCCCCCCTCATCATTTTAAGTCTTGTCTGTTAGAACAGCTGAACAGAATGGATGTGACAGAAAGACCTTATACTCTGCAAATCTGAAAATATGTAGTACATTGCCAACACAGAAAACATTCAGACCCCAGCCCTGAGGCCAAAAAAATAAAAGTAAAATATGGTGCTTTTTAAACCTTTAGAAAAGGTTAAAAATGATCAAACATTGAAATCACAAAAGAAGACAGGTTTAAATATTCCCTAAAATTACCTGCCAAATCTTTCTTTCACTCATATGCAAAACTCATAAAGTGAGTAAGACGGTACACTGCACTGGAAACCACCTGCACATGACATCAACAGATGGGAAGGGCTGTCACATATTTGAAAGGGATCCTGTGAAAGCTGATTAACCTGTTAGAAAACCATTTAAGGGAGATCCAATCTGCCAGTTTCCAGTGACAGACTCAGATTTAAAAGGATAGAGATATCAGGGGAATGTTTCATGAGCTATTTAAAAGTTCAGACTCATAAGGCAGCTAGGATGAATACCAAGCAAAGACTCACTTTGCTGCAGTTATTAATGAGGTTAATGCTTCCCTCGCATGAATAACCCCACACAGAGATAGCTCTTTATGATGTCAGGACTACACTACCCCATAGTTGCTGTTCAGTCTGGCCAGAGTAGCATGTCCTCTATCAGAGGAAATCATCAAGTATTGCACATGGCATATACAGGTAACTGCTTTAATAAGTTAAGCCTGCAAATGGCAAATCTATCTTAATTTCCATCTCAAAAGAATCACCAACAACATTTTAAATGCACTGAGCACAGATCCCCCTGGGTATTCTCTGAGGTGCTTGTGGTAATCTTTATTTGTTTCACAACCTGTGCAGAATAAAAACCATCCAAGTCAAATACCTTACTTTCCCCTGTAGCTCCTGAGCTACTGAGCTTGCCTTGCAGGGCAAAGCTAGCATGAAGTACAGAATATTGATTGGAAAAGCACTGGCAGACTCTTTGTAGAGCCCATCAAATTATGATCCACATATATTTTATTTTTCCCACAAAACTGCCTTGTGGATTGTACAATGTAGTTCCAGAAATTAATGAAATATAACCTTTTCTGGGTCTGTGTTCCCTCCCCTAGCTTCACCCCCACATACTGACTTGCTGTGCATCAGCTCACGTGTAACAAACAATACCTCTTTCTCTATAAACCCTATTCCTTTCTCGCATCCTTTATTTATTTTTTTTATTTATTTAGACTCTGCCATTCATTTTCACCTCTGACAGTAAAAACCCCAGGACAACACTGTCACAAAAGGATTATCCTTCAGACCAATGGTGAAATTGATTCCAAACCCCACTATTTATCAGCCTTCAGCACAAATGCAACTGCTTAGGAAATATGTCCTCTCTTGAATGTTATGTTCAGGGCACCTCAGAAACATTTCACTTTGCTCTACATAAATGCAACATCCTGGTTTTCATCTACATTCAAGTCACCTACCTGGTTGGTTTCTATTTTTGTGTATATTTGTGTGTGTGTGAGTATATTCAAATTCAAAATGTATACTATAAAGTTTCTTGAACATATGTCTGTTCATAAAATAAATATCTGTCAAATTGATTTTTCTTTGCATTTTATAGGTGATACATAATTGTTCACTTTTAGCTTAATATATGTGTCAGAGATTAGGAACACATCATCTTTTCAGTCACATTTTCAAACTCCAAACATAAAGGCTAAAATATGAACTAAATAATAAGTTCTGGTAAGAATAAAGAAATAGCCTGTTTTCATCATACTTTCTCACAGTTTTTGTTTGTCTCCCACAACTGTGAGACTTCTTCTATCTCAAAACTTACGGGACACTTTAATAATTTACTTCAGCTTTACAGAATCATGTTCTTTTAATGAGGAAAGAAAACAGCAATGGACTTTTATTAAGCCCAGTTCGGTATTAGAAATTTAGAAAACCAAGGATATCAATCCCTTGGTATATTTAAAATTACAGTCCTCTTCAAGAATTAAAAAAATATGGAACACTCAAAAATACCAAAATAAGATGCATATCTGACTTATATCATATTAAAGTAATTCATTAAAAATTAATTCCCATAGTCAGAAGTTATCTTAAATAATATGAGAAAAGTGGTTCTATGGGGAAAAAAATGTTTATCTATATACTTACACAAACATGTGTAGAATGCTAGAGCAATGATTTATTATATTCAGCCAGTAAATAAACAGAAGGAAAAAATGTCAAATTGTCATATACATATTACACAGTCTTGTATAAACATTTTACAATACTTAATGTAACCATAGTATATTTTTTAACCAAAAAAGGTAAACTAAAACATTTAATGACTTACGCTTTAAAAATTCACATTCAAACCATTTACTTGGACACTAATATACATTTTTTCATGAAGCATAACTATATACAGCAACAAAAATAGGATAGCAAAATGACTGGAGAAGCCTACTGAAAGACTGGGCAAGAAGTGTTTGGAACTCATTAAAGGTGGTACTCAAACATTAAAACAGAACCAAGTTATTATGCTGTCATTCTCCATTATCTTGTAGCTGTACAGGTAAAGTATCTAGAAAATCAAACAGTTGAGTTCATTAAAGGTAAATATCTTTACCGAAGACTGCAATGCAAAATAAAAAGAGGAAGAGCAGATCATAGGCCAGCTCTAACATGGAGAATAAACAAGGGCATCAGGTACCTAGAAGAGGAGTGGACTGATATGTTCGCAGAAAAAAAAGGAGTCAAAGGACTGCAGGTCTTGATACTGTCCTCAGAACTGCAACAGCCTAAGAAGTTAAAGGAGTATAGTATCTGACCAGAAAGTAATATATTTCAAATTATTATTTGGAGGTAGAAAAATGTCAGGATGTTACTATAGGACAGTGTAGCTAAGTAGAGTGTAGGGCATAGCAGAAAGGTCAGGAGGGAGGATGCTAAATTTCGTGGAAAGATGGTAGGGCTATAACATGAAGGGAGATTACATGTCAGATAGCAAACTGTTCTGCAAAGACAGAATACTATAGAGGACAAAGGAGAATGTATAGCTGAATCATATAAACCTGAAATGATCACAAGTTACAAAGGGTTAAATGATGAATAACCTAGGAACAGGACTACAGAGTAAAAACAAGATACCACTAACCCAATTCTTGGCCCTGTTTGGTGAAAATATAAATGCTAATGACTTGAAGAAGCTCTCAGAAATAGAGGCCCTCAGATAGCACCAAGACTCAGTTAAGAGTAAAAGAAACTAAGAGTATAGATTAAGTGTACATGTTAGACAATGGAAGTTATATTGGAGAAAATGAAGTAAAACACAGGTAAATATTTAGAGGAAGAAACCCAATATTCATAACTGAAGGTGCAGAAAGGAGATAGACAGTTGCACAATAAGGAATTCTCTGTGTTTCTTAGGCAAAGACAAGAAAAGGCCTTAACTCTTCACAAACAGATCTTCCTGAAAGGATCAGAGAAGTCTGAATAGTGAAAGAGGCAACATGTCAGGAACAGAGCCTGGATCTGCATTAGCGTCCCAGATTTTCCCCAAGAGCACAGCAAAATCTTCCAGACATTAGATACAAAGGAGAAGCTAGACAAAAAGTGAAAGGCAACTTCATTAAACACCTTTAAAATATTAAAGAAAAGAAAAAACAGGAGGCCCAGAGGGTTGAACTAGCTTTCTCAAAATCACATCTCTAGGAAAAAAGACAGAACAATGTCAGCACAAGTCCTTCTGTCCCCAACCTATAAGTTCTTAATATCCACTTCTTCCCAAGCTGGTTGGAGACTGAATCACTGTAGTCTTAAAGAACTGCTCTTGGAAGTGGGATTAAACTGGTCATGTAATGGAACACAAACTTTATTATAAGTCAGAGAGTAAAAGTACATTCCTAATAGTAAATGAATGCAGTTTATTGCCAAAGAAAGAGAACTTTTTGGCATTTAGAACATTAAAAAGGTGTATTTCCATAGTTAGGAGTTTTACAAAATGAATATCACTAACACTAATGTGAAACTGAATATGTCATCACCTCAAACTGCCTTCTAAACAATCTCTCAAAACTGTAGGGAGAAAAAAAATCAACATTTTAGCCAAATTTCCACGTGAACTTTGGAAATATTTAAATTTCTTGCTCTATTATTATTATTCATATTGTTTCTATTCCAAGTACCTTGAAACACTGACATATTTATGTACAACATAAAATATGTTAACTGAAGTAAAAATAACAAATGATAGTAATTTGACTTTCACAGAAATCTTATTTATTTCATGAGGTGAGTACCAATCACTTTGATAATATCCTAAAACAAAACATATGGTAGACAGCAATAATACTTTTGAATCTAATCATTGCTAAATGTATGATGTACACATAAAATAAGAATAAAATTACATCTACTAACAGATAATTACATGGGTATTATTAGAAACAACTCTTTGAGATTGGATTTTCCATAGTAGTACTTTGAAAATTCTTACCATTTTCCTTCTTCCCTAAAAAATTCCAGAAGGATCAAATAGAAAAAGAAGTGCCCAGGGAGATAGCTCAGTAGAATAAGCGCTTGCCTGGCAAATGCAGGATTCTGAGTTCAATACCCAATACTGCACAAATAAAGAAAAAGAAAAAGAAATAGAAGAACAACAAAGGAAACTTTCATAACAAGAACACTTCTGTAGTATTATTTTGTGCTAGACAATGCCCAAATACATCAAGTACATGAAGCCTTTCATTCCTCACTTCCACACTGTGCTCTTGGCACTGTTGCTTTCCCCATTTAGTGATGATAAATAGAGGCGGTATCAGTCAACTAAGGTCACACAAGTGCTTAGCAGCAGAAGTGAGCTGAGCTCCAGCCAGCCTACCTTAAGAACACAGACTCTTCCCCAACCACTACAGTTTTGTCTTTCACGGATTGCACCTGGAAAATTTGCTCTGGAAATATTATTACCATGCTTATAAAAAGTGGTACTAAAAGAACAAAAACGAAAAAGTGGTATTACTATGATGTTTCATCAATGCTATTTTAAAAATGGAATCAACATATCCTACTATGATTCCTTACCACATTTACAGATTGTAGATTAACACATAACTTTAAAATATAAAACAATATACACAAAAATGAAGGACTACGGTATAATGGCAACCATAGCAATAAAGTAAGAAGGGTTTATAAAGTGAACAATCTTGCTCTCACGAAAAGCTTTCAATTTATAAAAACATATAACCAATGACAGCCAAATAATAGTAAGTTTTCCCAATAGAGTATACTCTTCCATAGATTATACACTTCCAGTATTTCATTGTAGCAGTATTTTCAAAAGAACAATTGCTACATTCAAGTTGGTCCCATTTACATCTCCATAATACAAATGTTTTATTCACTGAAAGTTTTACACTAAATCTTGAGTACCATTTTAAATAAGTCATAGTACATATGTGAATTCAAAGAGAAAACATAAAGCTAAAGTTTAAATGTACCACATACATCATACAAAAGTACAAATGCTTCTTTAACATAAATATACTCATAGTTATCTTTAATATACTTCCCTAAGAAATAGACTTTTTAAATATATCAGAGTGTACGATAAAGAGTAGGCCTCACTGCAGAATGGGAAAAATCATTTTTATAATACCTATAGGCAAAGGGAGTATTAAAATTGCTTAAGATATAATTACTTAAAGATTGCTGATAATGCATATAAAATTAATAAAAAAAGAAATATTAAGCAAAGGCTCTGCTTTTTTTTTTTTTTTTTTTTTTGGAAGAAACGAGGATTGAACTCACCTGGCAAGCGCTTATTCTACTGAGCTATCTCCCCAGCCCAGGGCTCTTCTTTTGATACAGAAATTTATCTCACACTCTTCACAGCACATAAATGACATGGATAAATTAAATTATTTCTTTTCACATATTTGGATGACAAAAAAACATTCAGATATCTTGGTGCAATGTGCTGATCTTATCAAGCTAAAGTTTAATCAAAGTAACTATGCTCATATTTCAGAAAAACAACTTTACAAATAGAACTAAGAGACATGGTTTTAACTGACAATGGCTTTCACATAAATCAACAGTGTGTGACCATCCAAGAAGTTAACATTATATTATATTTGTAGGGCCTGCATAAAAGATTAAGAAAGCTGATAACCTTTCCAGTGATTCTATATTACATTTCAAGTACTATAACATTGCATTTCAAGGACACATGAGCTGAATGACACTCAGAGGAAACTGCATGATGATAGTGAGGTGCCTGAATAATTCCATACAGGGAATATGTCACATTGAGAAAGGCTTGGCTCCACTTCAGGCAAAATTCCCAAGGTCAGAGACTGACTACACTTTTCGCTCTTTCACTGAGTATGCAGTATGCACACAGTAAATACTTATGGTATAAGTGATCCGAATACTATATCTAAATGTGCAGACAAGAATACTCACAAACATGTATGATAAGACTGTGAAAATCTTCAAATATCTGAAGAGTATACAAAGAGCACAAATGTTCAGTGTGTATTTCAAAATGTAACTGGGACTAAACTGTCAAAGCCCAAGACAACCAATTTCAACTTGAATGAAAGAAGCTACCTGTATTACTTAAAGCCTTTCAGGCTGGGGAGTTAGCTCAACGGTATAAGTACCTGCCTGGCAAATGCAAAGCCCTGAGTTTAATTCCCAGTAACAAAAAAAAAAATAAAAACATTTAAAGCCCTTCTGGAATAGAAAGTCCAGGTTCTTCACCCTCAAGGGATCAAGGGTAATGAGCCTTTGGTTATAATGGGCAAAACAGCATGATAATGTACTGAAACCCCAAGAGGAAGACACTTTTGCTAAGCTAGCTTTCTTCCCTCAGATGAGTTGTGACTCACTGATGCACACTTTGGGTCTAGAGACTGGCGGCTATGAAGTTCCCTTGACTGAGTCTATAGATCATGAGCCTAAATGCTCTAAAAATGAAGTCCTGAGCACTGCACACTGAGTCAACTTTGTGGTGCTCATCAGGGAGAATGGAGCAGGGCGCCTTCCTGTAGAGATACTGCCTTTCCTGATGGGTAGAATTTCACCTGTTGCTGTGTGTTTACTTTGCTGGATCTCTCAACTGATTGAACTACTCAAATTAATTCTAAGAAAACTATCATTTAATTCTGTCATCGAATCTATAAGGAAGTTATCAGTATTGCTTCTAGTTTATAGAATAATAAAAATGAGATTTGAAAATATAATTTGTTCAAGTTCTCAGTTTGTTGGAATCACACTAAAACACAGAAATATCTAAACATAAAATCATGGTCCAATCATGGTGATCAAGTATATTATTTGTACCTAAAAAGCACTAGAGCACCAGAGGAGGTGGGGGGAGGGGGAGAGAGAAAGAGAGACAGAGACAGAGACAGACAGAGAGACAGAGAGAGACACACACACAGACAGAGACACAGAAACAGAGACACAGACACAGAGAGAGAGACAAAAGACAAAAGCAGGCAGATACTTTAGATATAACCAAGCAAATAAAGTAAACTTACCTTTTAAGAATAAAGAATAGCTTTTGTTGTTGTTGTTGTTTTAACCAAGATGGCACCAAAGACAAAGAAGGAAGCCCCTGCCCCTCCCAAAGCTGAAGCCAAAGCAAAAGCTTTGAAGGCTAAGAAGGCCGTGCTGAAAGGCATCCACAGCCACAAAAAGAAGAAGATAAGAACATCGCCCACTTTCCGCTGTCCTAAGACACTGAGGCTCTGAAGGCAGCGCAAGTACCCTCAGAAGAGTGCCCCAGGAGAAACAAGCTTGACCACCACGCCATCATCAAGTTCCCCCTGACCACAGAGTCAGCCATGAAAAAATTTGAGGACAACAACACACTCGTGTTCATTGTGAATGTCAAAGCCAATAAGTACCAAATCAAACAAGCTGTAAAGAAGCTCTATGACATTGATGTTTCCAAGGTCATTACCCTAATCAGGCCTGATGGAGAGAAGAAGGTGTATGTTCAACTGCCTCCTGATTATGTTGCCAACAAAATTGGGATCATCTAAACTACTGAGTCCAGCTAACTAATTCTAAATATATACTTTTTTTCTCAGAAAAAAAAAAGAATAAAGAATAAGCTCAATTATTAATTTAAGGATATTAAGAAAATCCCAGTTAGATATATTTAAATACTCATGTTATCATGTTGACAAACTCTATAGGTTTTTTGATAACAAATGTGTTTTTGATTCATTCTGTCCCCTCATAGGGAATATCAAGTGTGGCAGTTTAACAGTGAAATGCTTATATAATCTACATAAGACTGCTAAACACTCCCTAGGCTTTACTTTAATCTTGAAGGTAGTAGTGGATTATGCAACAAACACTTCTATCTCTTTTAACAACAATTACTCACAAGATAGCTAATTGTACTACTAATTTCAATTGGTTCATTGAAAGGCAGAGTTAAGGTTTAACTGATCTCACATATCCACATGTGGCAATCTGAGCAACCAATCTGATTATAACAATATGAATAATAACGTGTGGAGGGTTTTTTATTTTGTTTTGCTTGGGGTTTTCGCATTGGGAATACCCTCATGCTTGCCAGGCAGACAATGTGCCACTAAGCTATATCTCCAGTTCAACAGCATTGTTAATTTCCTATTCTTGTTCTGAAACTTATATTGTTTTTTTTTTTGTTGTTGTTGTTGTTGTTGTTGCTTTTTGTCTTTGTTCTTGTTTATTTCTCTTTAAAATACAACTTTTAAAAGATTACAGTTCTTGAATTCTTAAATTTATGTAAGGGAAACTCCATTAAGAAGAAAATTTAAAAGTATAAAATTATAAAAAGCCATCCTTCCTAAGAAGACATGCCCTTTGAGAAAAGAATATATGCCACTGTACAAGAGATGATAATAAAATGTTTTAGAATTCAAAATGCAACATGACCAAGAATAAAGCTATGTTTAAAGAAATAGGAAAGTAGAAGAAATAAAAACATCACATAAGTATTGCAGTCACTATTTGAGAAATAAATAGTGTGAAATATTTATTATTTCTTTTGAGGAATTATGACCAAAAAGGTAAAGAAATAGAAATCACTTGAAAAGCTCTGAACAGCATACAAGTAACATGAAGACGCAATGAGAATGAATAATGTCCTTCAGTTTGATGTTAGCAGAATAAGTGAAATAAAAATTATTTAGGTATTCTACTTTTATATTCTATAAATTATATTTGATACTTAAATAAATATCTGTTATACCTGTGGATGCCCAAAGACTCTGACAATATTGTCAGAGAGAGATAGCTCAGTAGAATAAGTACTTACCTGATAAGCACAAAGTCCAGAGTTCAATCCCCAGTACCACAAAAAAAAAAGTGGTTTTCTCCTTAGCAATTAGTAACAATTTAATTATAGTAACATCTCATAGCTATACAAACTAATATAATAGTTTATATAATAGATAATTCTCTAACATAATTATCAACATAGATTAATAACTTTTAGGATGAGTTCTTTGTATAGTCCTTATTACCTTAATGTAGAATAATGAGAGGGTAAGGATAACATCATGAATGAGGGGAATAAATCATAATATATTTCATTAAAAAAAAGTAGGAAAAGACTGATGTCTGCATCTTGTACTCTGAATAAGTATTATGAACACAAAAATATGTATCAATAATTGATACACTGTTTGGAGAAGCTGTTGGGTGCTGTTAAAAGCTTTTCGTTCTCTTAGAGGAGCTTGTGATTCAGCCTTTCCTGATGAAGTTGGACGTTCTCGGAGGAGGAGTTTAGGGCCTCACCACTAAAAAAGGCGAAAATTCACTTTGAGGGACCTCTGGTCCTCACCTTGAGCATCGCTTCCTAGGTCCAGAGGGGAAGACAGTGCACTGCCCAGTCACCTGGAGGAGCTTGCTGCATTGGCTTTCCTGATGGGAACTCATCTTTCTTCATTCTCAAAGGAGCACAGGACCAAACTATTGGTGAGTGTGCCTGTGGTGCTCTTTGGGGGAGCCTCGTACTTATTTTGAACCCTGGTTCCTGGTTCCAGTTCCAGTCCCTCAGTCTATTTGCACAGGTCCTACATCCCACGGGCATAGACTTTCTAGCTTCCACCACAAACCTTTGGGTTTTCCCAACAAAATCTGGGAAAGGGACCTGCATGGGACACTGTCATAGGTTCTAGGCCTCTAGTTGGACTTTGTGGGAAGCACTGTTATGTGCTCTAGGTCTTCAGCTGGACTCATACAATATATTATTGTGAGATACAGGCTGTCAGCTAGATACTGTTTCTTCATGTGTGGCCAAATTTCCTGCATTCTTGCTATATGATTTAGTGATTTATTATAAAATAATCTTAAAATGCATCCTAGATTATAGTGTTCCCCTTGCAAACCCCAAATCACAACATCAGTGTTGGTATTGAAATACCAAATGTACTAAAGAAAACCTGAGCATAGCTGCCTATAGTACAGAGAAAGCTTTATACTATAAACCACTAAGTGAAAATATTATACAAAATGTCACATTTTTTGCTTTACAAACCATTTATCATCAATTTGAAAATTGTTGCAGCTCTTATAAGTTTATACGCTAATTTATATGTATATATTATTAAGTAATCATAAAATTTAATCTGTGAACCATAAATATTTTTAAAGTACATCTTTAAATTTTCATTATACATGAAATACATTATTATTAAATACACACATAAATCTTGATATACAAAAATAGTTTTAAGGATGACCTTAGTTGAATAGCAAAAGGTGTGTTTCATCTAAGTCAAATAAATGCACACAAAGGAAACATGAGGTACCTGCCTCACCTGGACTATGGTACATCTGTGATTTAAAAATCTATAAAAATAACTTATTTTTTGTGAACTGTGAGTGATGAAATCTCAGGCTTCTCTTTCAAAGAACTGAAAGGTTAGCATAAAAAGAACCATATATGTCTTATGGTCTTGCTATTATTTGTATTTAAAAAAGGAATTAGTTCTTTAGTGATTGCAGGCAATGCTCCACAAATGTAGTTAATAATTATTCTGTGTCACTCCATTTCTATGCAATGAGAATATAGTCAAGATGTGTCCATGGTGGCTTTTTGCTTTCTTCTCACCAATTAACACACTATTGGATGTGACAGTAATTAGACATCTCAGCTGGAAAAAGATCGTTATGTCTTAATGAGTTTTTTTTTTTTTTTTTTTTTTTATAAAAGTGTGCTTCTGGAAAAACACTAGCATATATACTACAAGTAACAACAGGTGCAGTTTATATTGTCTCAAATTTATTGTGCTTTGTTAGAAAAAAATCTCCCACAAAATACGTCTGTTAAAGTTGTACAATCTAAGTGTATAATAAAAATTTTTAATAAATCAACTGTAGGGTTGGCTATACATATTTTTAGAATGTTTACTAGAACTTATCTGAAATGACAAGCTAAGTTGCCACATATAATACATTGCTCACTAGTATATTTCATACTAATATTTTAGCCTCATCAAATTTAGGTTATACAACTTCCATTCCATGGATATTGTCCATATCAACCTATGAGCACCCAGAGCAAGTGCACACAAGTAAAGAGTGACTACAATAAGTAAAGAGTGTATCAGAAGCAAAGCACATTCTACCCCTGCTAGTCACAAACCTCGTAGCAGCTTTTCTGTGAGCTAGGACTTTGTTTTCTTTTTTGTTCTTTTGTGTTCTTTTTTGTGGTACTGGTGATTGAACTCAGCGCCTTATGCATGCTGGGCAAGCACTCTAACACTGAGCTACAGCCCCAGGCCTTGAGCTAGGATTTTATTACACTGCGCTACAAGTTTAATTGTATATGTCATCTAGAAAAAAATACAACTAATTCCCTTTCCCTTTATGCCACCACATATATTATTCAAGTGTGCGAGACTTTGTGTTTTATATATCACATATTATTGATGGTATGAAGATAAGACCTTGCCTCCCTGTAATTCCGTATCTTTATGTTCAAAGCCAGGAGTCACTTTCCAGGAATGCCTCTACTTATTGCCATAAACATATAAATGTTTATGGATCTGTCCTTCCCTTGTTTAATCTAAGGAATATTTAACCACATTATCCAGACACCATCTCTGAACTCACTGCCACCTGACAACCTTGCTCTATACATTATTCCATCTCAATCCCTGGCAGAATAACTATACATAGCATTGATATTAAGTCCACTGATGGCAGAAGAGATCATTTTATTCATATATATATATATATCTTTAGCACCTAAAACATCTTGGTTCATAATATTTAGTCAACTAACATTTGCTAGATAAATACACTTACTTAGTTTTCAACTTCTGCCCCAGTTGTGCGCTATCATTACAAACACCTGCTCAAACAGCATATGTATTATTTAAAACAAACAAAACTTACACTGTCTTTCAAAGATGAGTATATAATTATTCAGTGAAATTTTATAAATTTGTACTACCCTCATACCTGTAATATACTTACTGTATAGTTTCTAAACATAACATAGCCATCTTACTAAAATGGTATATAGCCAAAAATATCTGAGCAATGGTGTATGGCTTTGTTTTGCTATCTTCTATCAATTTATTTGTATAGCACAAAATTGCTACTCCTCTGAATCAAAGTAAGAGAAAGCCATACATAAGACAGTTTGGATATACTCTGACATAAATTATGTAATAGCATTTTTTCTTTGCTATCTTTTACAGTATAATAAAGGAACGCTTTTTAAGGTCAGCAACATCAGCAGGCATAATACTTTTAAATGAATCACCTAGGCAGACAAAATTCTCACTCATAAAAATAACTTTTTTCATAATAGTTACATATTTTTCTGAAATTGGTGTGTTGTATTAATCAGATAAAATTGTGTCACTAAACAATAAAGTAGCATACAGGAGGACCTACCTAGATTTTTTTGAATGATATTTTTATAATTAGTTTTAAAAATGTAAGAGCAGTATAAGTTATATTATTTCAATTGATAAAAATTGTATATATCTCTGAGTTACAATGTTATGTACTGATATATATATATACATATATATCAGTACACACTGTAGGATATATATATATATATATATATATACATATATATCAGTACACACTGTAGGGAGATTAAATATCTATCACCTCACCTATTTATTGTTTTGTGAAAAAAGTGCTAAATCTACTTTTAGCATTTTGAAATAAAAAATTCATTATTATTAACTATAGTCAATATGTTGTATAGACATACAGCTATACATCTACATAGATCTCTCTAACATTACCTAGTTAGAAATCTATACCCTTTGACTGATATCTCCTCATTTCCTCCACTCCTCAGCCTTGGGTAAACATTATTCTCTTCTACATTTTCTATGAAATAAGGGTGTTTTTTACACTTCACATATAAGTAAGATTATGTGACATTTATCTTCTGTTCCTTACTTATTTCACTTTTCATGATATTTAATCATTTTTTCCATATGGTCCTATGATGAAATGTACCAGACATAGTAATAATACTACCTTAACCACACCCACACACTGTCCAAAGGGCTTGCTACGTATTATTGCACTTAAACCACTGACACAGAAGGTTATTATCAGTATTTGTTATTCAGTAGCAGTATGAAGCATAAAGATTTGAAGTATTTTCCTAGGACCCCAGGTGATATGTAGCAGTTCCAGAGTTTAAACTCATATCCTTAATGTTAAGCATTACTCTTTTTAATGTCATCTTGTAATAATGCGAATAAAAATAAAATGTATTTTTTTCCCTCCTTTTTGTCTCTGAAGTTAAAATCATGCTTAAAATCTCTTGGAGTATATTTTAGGTACAGAGTAATAGACAGTCATAAGCCACTTAAATCTGTCTTAAGAATACCTTATAAAATATGTATTCAGTCTTACCAATGCCTAGAAAACTGTTATCTGACAACTACCAAAAACCCACAACTACAGGCTCAGCCAGAAATAAGTGACTGTTTTCAGCAGCATTCAATAAGTACGTTATCAATTAGTTTCTACAATGCATTAATAGTAAACAATAAACATTTTGATAATCAATGGCAATTTACAATGGTTAAATATTTTATATTTGCACGGGACACACAATTTCTCCCATTGAGTGCAAGCAGAAACAAATCTTTTCTCCTATGTTCAGGAAGGCAAATGTTCTTCATGAGTAAGCTCTGAATCTAAATAAGCCTCAGTCAAGAAAGAGTTTTATTGCAGATTGATAATCCCCTAAGTTTATAACAAAAATGCTGACATAGCTTTCACTACAGCATAACAAATGCAAGGCTATAATGTTTCCTGTCAGAAGTTCCTATTTATTTCCAATGTCCTAATAGATGTGGATTACTACCTTTAAATTTTACCCCCCAAAAGTTAATTGCTTGTCTATCAAAAAGATAAACATCTTGTTTTAAGCTTTGGGGACATTACATGTAGGAAGAAAAACTAATACTTTAGCAATACATGTGTCCAAAATTCATTTGAAGTAAGAATGCCATACTTTCTCAAGCAAGCTACTAGGGGAGAAAAATAGCAAAATGACTCCAAGGTCTTAAATAGTGAAAGGTTCTCTGTAGAATTAAATATATGATATATTTAAATTGCAGTACATTAAAAAGTTTGATTTATCAATATATAAATTAGTATAACACTTTCATAAACAAATTTCAAAATGAAGCACATTTATCACACCTTATCCAGTATTTACCAAACTATTCACTCCAAACCACTCATGAGTTGCGGGCATTTATTTTAATAAAACAGATTAAATAAAATAGACAATTCCACAAAATATTTCACAAATACAAATATAGAATATATAACTTTCTTTGTATTTTAGTACAGAATCTACAGGCTTTTTATACATAGGTCAGACTCATAGTAATCCACCTGTGTTCAGCCTCCAAGAGCTGGAATTATAAGCATGCGCCACAATGCCTAGTCCCAATTGCCATCTCAGTGTGTCCCAGGGGCAGGCCCAGCATGGCTGGCCAGGGATCAAATCCTGGGCCCCATCATCTGTCTAAGCAGGTGCTTTAATTCACTGAGCTATTTGGTTGGCCCTTTTATATAACTTTTGATCAGGTATATACAAGTACAAGAATATTGGATGGAAAATAAATGTGTTGTTATGAGATACCATTTAAAATGCTTAAGAACACTAAGGGCTGGGAAGATAGCTCAGTGGTCTAAGCGTCTGCCTGGCAAGCACAAGGATCTGAATTTGATTCCCAGTACTGCATACCATGCCAGCCCCAGAACCCAGGCATGCAGTGACACATGCTTGTAATCCCAGTGCTAAGGAGGCTGAGACAGGAGACTCACAGAGTGTGAACTGTGTAGTGAGACCCTGCCTGTATCAAAACAAAACAACAACAAAAATAAATAAAATAAAAACCCTCAAGAACACTTATCCTACATAATACCTTCATTTTACAGGTCAAAATTTGGACACATTGGATTTTCTCAAAGTCAAGACTCATTTGGAACACAGCCTAAAACAGAAGTTAACTGTTAATTAATCTTTTGCCCGTACTTACATATTGCATGTTCTTTGAGATTGTTCTTAGTACATACATACATTCTTTCAACCTTAATTCTGTGCCTTAATTGCATACTTCACAGTTACTCTTTTCCCATAATCTATTGCAAGTAAGTGTTACCATTACAGGCCCAAACTGAATGTTTGTTGTGGAGGGAATAATTAGGAGAATGCAGAAGTTTGCCATGTTTCCTATATACAAATGTATCTAAAAGGTGAGGAATAGCATGAGCCAAGAGGTAGGTCAATATAGATGTATTCTGGAGCTGGGGACATGGCTCAGTGGCAAATATCTGCCTAGCAAGTATTTGATCCCCAGTACCAGAAGAAAAAAAAGGTACATTCTGGCTGAAGGCAGGTTGATGAAACTTAGAAAAATGCACATGCTACTTCAGATATGGTTGGTTAGTCACAGGAAGATGTCTTTTTGTACAGTTAGTTTATGTGAGAAATATGTAAATAACAGCAGACATGTAAACTTTCAGAATTAACCATTTAGAAGAATTAAGAGATGTGAAAATGAACTCTTTTGCTAATTATTGCTATTAAACAGTAAAATTATGACTTTAAAATATTGCTTTGATGCCACTGCAAGGATGGATGGATGAATTAATCTGATTGGACAATACCTACATGATTTAGGTTATTTTTTATAAATATAATAGAAGTGTGAAAAATAACACTGAAGTGTTGATATTTATCCCTGACTTTTTCTATCCCTGTATACACACACACACACACACACACACACACACACACACACACAGAGGCAAGCGAGCCAATGAAATGCATTTAAAATAAATGACACTTCTATCCTCATCTCTCTACTGTTTCATTTTTGGATACATGAGATAATAAAGGTACTGTTTACACAGTTGTCATTCATTCTGATGAGTCTCTTCTATTTTATACATGTTCCATAATTCATTTAATAATTATCAATAAATCAGCTGCCTTTTCAAATTTTATAAGTATAATAATATATATGTATCAAAATATATAATTTTCTAACTTTCTTGTCTTCAATATTTATTTCTAGATTTACCTAAATTTTGCAGTACATTTTGTTTTCTGAATGGAAGATGAGGAATTAAGGACATTTGTACCCCTTTCCTTTTTCCATCTCTACTTCCTGTATTTATTTACTTATTTATTCTTATGTATTTGCTACAGGGTCTCACTACACAGCTCAGACTTGTAGTGATCCTCCTGTTTTCAGCCTCCCCAGCACTGGGATTACAGGTGTGCACCACCAAGTCCAGTCTCTTTGGCCTCCTCAGTATGCCAGCATAACATGGTGCTAGGATTGAACTCCAGTCCTTGTGCTTGCTTTAGTAGGTGCTTGGTCCACTGAGCCATCTCACTGGACCTTCACTTCCTGACTTTTAAAGAGTTTACATTTTAACTCTTCAACTGATAATTATTCATAATTTCAAGTAATACACACCTTTTCTGAATTTATGAAATATGAAACAAGACTTATTTCAATAAAAATGAGGAACAGCTTCATAAATACTGCCTTCTACTCTTTGACCAAGTCCTACTATTTTTTTTATTATTATTAGGTATATTTTCTGCAAAGAAGACAATAATTTAATAATAAGTATATTGTACACAATATGATTTTAAAAACTAAAACTCAATGTAATCTACCACTATGAATATTGAGTATTGCAGAATCATGCAACATAATTAAAACCTTAGGGAAGGAACTTTTTCTAACACTGTAATGCAAAGAAAATTTCCAAAGTTTCAGGCTTCACCTTGACTAACTCTGATATCTGTAAACCAAGCAGCTAGATAGAGTACAGCAATGTGTAATACAAAAACCATGATCGAATACCTGTCATCTTGGTCATCTAAATGTGTACCATTCCTAGTGTCGTATCAATTACTCTCTTTAAAATATTTTTTAAAAAGATAATAAAAGGAAAAAAATAAGATTTCTTGAAAGCAAGCAGCAACATTCAATCATATATCTAATCTTTCATAACTTTATGTTAATCTGAGCAATAGAAATGATGATAACAAGATAATATATCAACCATTGGTAATCAGCTATTTTTGTTTTGAAAATCTATAAATATGTATTATTGTATGTTACCCTGTTTCTGTCTTTCTTTCTGATCTTTGTTCTTGCTTTTGTTTTTACTCTTCAAAATTAAATAAAATTATAATAAAAAAAGTTTCAGGCTTCATTGGATCTTTCATTTCATTTTAATTTTCAATAGTTATTTTTACTTACTACTTTTCCTATATTTTATGTCATTGTTTTACTCAAATTTGTATTATAACTCAGCTAAACTTCATGTACACATTCTTCACCAAACTGTGCATTGTTCTTAAGTACAAATAAAATTTAAGCATATAATTATAATATCAATTTTCTCATTAGTCTTTGAAATCACTATTTTGATGTAGTCTCGTTTTATGGTGAAAAAGTGTCATGATTACTCTATTTTTATTTCTTTACAGAAAACATATTTTGTCATCATGTGAAGATTGTAATAATACCCTAATACTGAATTTCAATTTCATATATACAAGTAGTAATTCAATCCATAAAATTAATTTGTTCCAGTTTTGAAGAACATGGCCATTCCTGTTTTTGTGTGGCAAAGATGGCTACATTTGTGTTTGTCCCCTGATGTGGAGTTTTTCAATGGAAGCAAAATTTTGTGAAAAACTTATTTGAGAACCAAATTGTTTGAGAACAGAAACATTCATGAACTGAAGTATTACTGTAGTATAGATTTATTATTACTTTTAGTTACCCTGCTTCCTAAACTTTTTAAATTGACAAATGAAGACTATGATAGACTAAAGGCAATAATTGAACAATCTGTGGCTACCATTAGTAGTCCTTAGTGTACTCTGTATTTGATCAGGGCATTTGTTTTGGCTTATGGAGCAAAGGAAAGGAAGCAGAAATTTAAACAGGCCTAAGCACTAGAAATTACACTCTCGCTGTTATTAGGTACCCCTTGCCAAGAGAACAAGTAGAGGGTAGCAAGGTGCTGAGAAATGCAGAGCTCAGTTTCCCATCATAAAGCCACCAGTCCCAGGAGTTCCTGAATGAGTTCACCTTGTATCAACTCATCCACAACCATTTTTCAATTAACCAGAGTGACTTAGTTCAAGGGAAAATACCAACACGAACACATAAGCCTTTCACTGAAACGTAAGCTGAAGAAATGGTACTTGTTTAAAACTACTTAAATTTGGTAGTCACGTTTACAAAAAAGGTTAACTGATATACAGTATTTCATGCATTTATTTTCATTAGTACATGTTCACAGTATGGTTACATTGGGGAGTTGGTATGTATATGTAACATATTTCATTTTCATTTCCTTCCCCTCTTCTACTCTCTTCCCCCATCCTTTGGTTCTGGTCTTTCCCTTCTGCAAAGATTTCCTATTACCTGTTTCCTATTATCTTGAATTTATTTACATTTTTAGGTTTTTGTATAAAAGAAACCATGTACTATTTTATCTTATGTGTTTGAATTATTTCATTTGCTTCTCTAGGTGCATTCATTTTTCTTGTGTATTTCTTTAGATTACAAAAAATATTATCATCAACTTTTATTTTCAGGCTTTTCCATATTCTTTTCCATAATCAAATGTTGGATCCACTGATTCTATCTGCCATCATTCTTAATTGCTTTATTTTCCATTTCCTTGTCTCTCTATTAGTGTTAAGAGTTAATATCCAACTTAATTTGAAGATGAAAACTAACTTTGGTTTTAATGATTACCCTTTTGTCAGCTGGCTTAATAAATTTTTCTGTTGGTAAGCATAGTTCTAATTTCCTGGAAAATTCTCATTTTCATTGGTTCTTTTCATGATAACTTCTTATAGTTATTATATCCTTTCAAACCTCGCCAATGGCACTAATTAGACTCATTTTAAGTTTTTCTAGTGTTCCCTGAATTGTACTTAAATCTTCTGAATTGTACTTAAATCATTTACACTTTCTGCATATTTAAGCACAGTTTTACTTGAACTTGATTACTTTTCTAAATGAAAAATGATGTCAATTCACACAGGTGGGTTACATATTTCATTCGTACTTTGCAGTAGATTATCTCAAAGGTTTTCTTCGAAGAATGAAAGAGCTGTCAAATGTCAGAAAGTCATGTGAGTCTCACAAAGCAAAACACAAATAGGAAAGCTAATGACCCTCGTGATTGCAAAATAACACGTTAATTATTGTATGAGAAGAATGCTTTAAGAACTTCACTCCCAAATACATTTTTATTTCTCTAAATGTTTAATGTAAAACTTTCTATCATTCCAATGCCACGATAGGAGAAAAAAGAATCATGCTACTTGTCTAGTCTACCAAGTTAAAGTGGCAACACAATGATTAGCTTTACCCTTGAACCTTTTTTTAGTTCTTGCTTGTTAGCTTCTTCTGATTGCAAATGCCTGATTCTGAGGGTAAGGTTCAGAGAATTTTGGTTTTCAGAGAATATATTTTACCAATAATTGGAGTATTCCTGTGCTGGGCCCGCCCCCAGGGTAAGCTGAGACAGCAATTAAAACTAGATGTGGTGGCGTGAGCCTGTAATCCCATCTCTTGGGAAGCTGAAAACAGGAGGAACACAAATGTGATCTGTACAATGAGATCCTGTAGATCCTGTACTAACTACATTAATCAATTAATTAATTAAATAATTTGAGAGTTCTTTACTGTTAAAGAATAAAGATTTTACTACACTGATTTTATAAGAAAATTGCTTCCTTTTTTTCTCTCGGATTTTCAGGAACTGCCTGGGAGGTTGGCTTTGTGACAGGAAACTGAGCTCTGCATCTCTCAGCACCTTGCTAATCTCTACTTGTTCTCTTGGCAATAGGTCCCTAATAACAACATGAGTGTAATTTCTAGTAAGAATGTATACATTGGTAACATATTTCAAAGGATTTCCAAAATCAAAAATCACAGAGATAAATGTTGTTATTATGTACAAACAATGCTACACTATACCCTATAGAATTAAAGTTCATTTAAACTTTCTACCACTAAATAGTATCTTTATGTTTCTAAATCTCTAGAAAAGCCATGAAGTTCTTTTCCAAAGGCAACAGAGATAAGTTATTTTGCAGGGGCAGTTTGTTGAGGCTAAAAAAATACCAGAAGAATAGTATACCTTACATTCAAAGATCAAGCAGGTCTTAAAGCATACTCTTTCCTCTGCTTAGCTTTGATATATTAATATATTTATGTGTCTAAGTCTCAAGGCTGGTGTCCAACAGGTTACGGCAATCAAAAGAATTTTAATCTTATATAAAGTGTATTCTACTAAGGCTCTGAATTATTTAAGCAGTGATTTTAAATTTTAGCAGAAATGAATTTTAAAACAAAACCTTTCAGGAACCCACAAATGAATACATACATACATATGCATATACATATACATATACATATACATATACATATACATATACATATACATATACATATACAGGAGATAAAGCATAGCTTTTTTATGGAAGTTGTAGGCATGGGAAATAAAAAGCTTGCCTTATAGTCCTCAAACACAATAAAGAGGCTTTTATTGCATGAAGAGTAACAAAATCTGTGACTCATATTTTTTAATTAATGGTTGATACATGGTTTTTGCGAGCTGTTAAACAGATTAACTGTGAGTGAAAAGGAGAAACATGAGCTGCATCTTAAAAATTTACTGGGATTCAAATGATCTAGAAGAGGAACAGAGTCAATAAACAAGTGACATGGAAGCATGGATAGTATTTACCAAGAGGACATTACAAAAGGGAATCCTTCATAAAAACAACAAAAAAAATGTAATAGAAATGTAATGACATATACAAAAGTTTGAAAGGAAATAAAATTAAATGGTTCAATGTGAAAAAAACAATCAGTGTTTAAACCATTTTCTACTGTGGCCTTCCCTTTGGGACTATACTTGCCTTTATTCCAGTAAGGATGATACAAATATCCTAAACTTAATTTGACATGGCAGGATGGTAGTATTTACATCTACTCCTCCAGCAACCTAAGACAAAAACCATCCACTGTCCAATCTGTGTTTCTGTGTCCCTTTCTCAGCAGTGCCTGATAATCTCATTTATAACTATGAACTAGTCCCCTCCACATCTTTTGTATCTCTTTCCATTAACTTTTTCTCCATGCTTCTTTATCACTATCTGTGTGTGTTATGTGTGTGTATGTGTAAATCATATCCTGTTTCGAAAAACACAGATAAAGCTTATCCAGTTGCAAACACATGAAAATTATTAAACAATCACGGCATCATCCAGAAAATTCATAATTCATATTACCAAGGAAAAGTGACAATGCTATTTTTTACAAATGAAATGGAAATAAAGCACAAAGCACTAGCAAATTTACATTAGTTCTTTCATTAGTGTCTACACTTGCAAAACAGATTTCAGCCTGTCTTCTATAGCATATAAAATATCTCATAGTTTAGGAAGACATTGACATGCACTGGCTGGACATATCCTTAATAGTAAATGACTCATTTTTAATTGAATAAGGACAAAGAAAATCACCACTCATGCTACTAAAAAAATAAAATAAATATTACTTATTTTCAGCTAAGTGCAAAGGAAGTTAGAATGTACAACCTTATTATCCCAGAAAATTCTAAATATGTTTGATGTAATCAATGATGATTCCAATAATTCTAGGACATTATGGGTTAAACTAACTTTTATATGCTAGGAAATTTACTTATTTGTCTTTTAATGTCAAAACAAAATGTAAAATTTTAAACAAAACATTATCTGTCTGTGTATATGGCTCTAGGGATTATGCTCAGTGCCTAGCACGGTAATGACATATCCTTTAGAGCTATCAATGATACAAACAGCCCTTTGCAGCACATGTGCCATAGGTTCACCACAACTGGTGTACCACATGCTAGGAAAATGTTCTTCCAATAAGCAACATTCACAGCCCTTCTAGTTTTACTTTACATTGCTTAGACTGCACTCAAACTAGCAGTCCTTCTACCTCAGACTCCACGATGAGTGTAGGGTTTATAGATGAGCAGTACCTCAGCTGGCTCCAAACAAAAATTTTAATGTACTTTTGCAATGCTACATTTTAGACAGGGAATTAGATCATGTCATATTTGCAAAACAGAAGACCTCTCAGAGACAACATATTTTTATTTCCAAAATGCTTTTCTCCTCAAAAGATATTATGATGCCCTTGAAAAATAATTTTTAAACTAATCACAAAGAACATTTGTTTATGAATTACTATTCATTATTTCACAGATGAAAGAAATAGAACACTTTATAAATGATCCCAAAAAATTATCTGAGGAAAAGATGATAAAATATAGCTCCTTCACATCTTTCACTATATTTTATAAAATATTCATTTAAAAATGAAGAATTGAAAGTAACTACTTGAATCTTGACAATGTAAAAAGCTTCAAATATCTAATAATTATTAGATTTAAAACTGCTCTGTCCTGTGAATATTCAAGATACTGATATATAAATCATAGTCTCTATTCTCTAGAACCCATAGTACAAGGAAGGAAGCCGAATCAAAAACATACTTATATTATCTCAAATTTCAAGAAGAAAATAATTATGTTCTAAAAATTATTCTTAAGATGAGCTAATATTTTCATTTTGATTTCAAGGATACATGGACACCACATAAAGGACCCTATTTTATTTCATTTGATTCTATTTTATTTTAATTTTATTTGGTACAGGGTCTCCCTATGCAGTTCAGACTCATAGTGATCCTCCTTTCTCAGTCACCCCAGTCCCCATGGGATTCTAGGCATACACAACCACAGCACAGCGAACCTAGGGTTCCAGAACTATACAGCATGTGATATCAGAGATCCAACTCGGGTCCTTGCGCTTGCCAGGCAAGCACTTAGTCCGCTGAGCTATCTGCCCAGCCAGAACTACTATATGTAGAGTCTAGTGCATACTTGTAGCACAGAGGTAATGACAAAAGAATATAAAACAAAAGATTGTGAGTGATATATCTAGAATATACGATTCCCAATAAGTTGGACTGTATTTCAAATAGCATTCAACAACTATTCACCACCAATTAACTATGTCATGGAAAATGATTTTGGATAAACATAATTTAATGAAACTGTTAAGTTTTATACTATTTACAAACATCTTCAAATTTATTTTATGGGTAAGAAGGACTCAGTGGCTCTCGTACAGGAATGTGCTAAGGTAAATTTATCTCTTAAGATACAGTTGGAGATATAAAATAACTGACGAAAAAAGGATTAGTTTAAAAAGCAGTATTAATGACTCTGGGGATAGATGATGAACAGGGGAAAAAGGCCACTGGCCAGAGTAGGTAGAGGTAAATACATTGTACAATGAGAATTATCTCTGGCCACAATGGCATAATGACATAAATAGGCAAAAAGACAAAAGTATCTGCACCAACTTCAAAACTTTAAAACACTAGTTTGACATGTTCATTTTTAGGTATTCGTTATATATTTGACATGAACTTCCTTAATTAGTCAAAGTTTTATTTGTAGGTTAAATATATTCCTATTCCTAGCCCACAATGAGGTAAATGATATAGCACAAACATTTATTAGCATGTGAGTACCACAGAAGTGATGACTACTCTGTGAAACAGCAGGCAAAGTCATCTGTTCCAGCAGAACAATCAGGTTGTAGAAATATATAATTCCTTTATTGAATGAGAAAGTGAAGCCTAATAAGACAAGGAATGAACACCCAATGTGTATAATAATTGTTTAATAATAAAAAGTTAATCTGTAATAATTTTGTTTAAAGCACTGGTTGACTCAATATTTTAAGTTCTACCTCAACTAACTTAAGTTAACTACCTTAACTTGACCATATGATGTCTAATGTGTGCATTAATAAGCAATGTCTTTTACATTTTCAAAGGAGGCAAGAACATATTTAAACTGATGTTACATCTGTCCTCGCTAATGTTTAATTCTAACTCAGTGTAAGCATTTCTAAAAGGCTGTTGTACTAGCACACTTTTACAATAGTTTCCTATGTTAAAACTCCATGCTAAAACTCACTACCAAAAGACTTACAACAAATTATTTTCATTAATCTGGATAACATTAAATAATGAATAGAAAAAGAATAATCAAAATTTCAGAGGCTTTCTACTGTCCAATTCAGATACAAGAAGATGTCTTTGCTGTATCTTTCACTTATAAATTAGAACATTATTTAAAATAAACTCCAAACTTTGGGATATTTACAAATTATATTTTATTCGAGTATGCAATACACTGAATAAACTGAAGTTTTAACACTGAGTTAATTAAGAAAGGTCCAATTTCATAACATTTTTATGTGTCTGTGGAAATAAATAATACATAATCCTTGACCATATGGTCTGTTAGTCCTTTTGCTAATTACCTACAAATCACTACACAGGTTTTACAGCTACTGCTTATTATTAAACTGTAGCTTGCTTTCCCCAGAGATTGTGTCCTTCTTATTATAAATTTTTGTGTTAACTATTAACAAAGAATATTCACATTCTTAATAGAATCTATGGCAAAAGTCTGAATATACAACACATATATTTAAAGGTATGATGCTTTACATTAAATTAATGTTAATTATTTGATAAAAGTTTCAGCAGACACATTGTAATAGTTTCTTTTTAGTCAACATTTAAAATTTTTTGATTAAAGTCTAGTAGCCTAAAGCATTAAATGTAGTAGACAAGAATAGAAATGTGACATGCCACATGGCCCCACCCCCAGACGTGCTGAGCAGACCACTGAGACCATCAGTGGTGCATGGGTCCATAATCCCAGCACTGGGGAGGCTGAAAACAGGAGGATCACTAGAAGTTAGAGCTACACAGTGAGCCTGTGTATCAAATGCATAAATTAAAATAAATAATTACAAAGCATTAAGTTTGTAACATGGCAGTAAATTAGCTTGTTTCAAAATTTATCTATTTCATATGATCCATATCTGATTTGGGCCATGTATCTTTTTCATCTTTTACCCTGTACTTTAACTAATGCTTAAACTGCATCTGGATTTTCACATATTAAAAAAAAAAAAAGAAATCTTCTGCTATTACTCTTTCAAGTTACTAGCAGTTGATATATGCTGATTGCTGTGAACTAAGCAACTGCACTGAAGATAGCAATGTGTAATACTAACGCCATGCTTGGAATGCCTGCCATTCTGGTTTTCTAAATACATACTACTTCTAATGTCATATCAATTACTGCTATACTGTCTCTCAAGTAAATGTTTAAAAAGAAAGAGTAATAAATGAACACAAGAGACAAGAAAAAAACTGTCATGGGACTGTCCTGCTACAATGCTGTATATGGTTAGATTTCCCAATTTTGTTGCAAAAATATGTAACTGTTTAATCCTATTTTTTAAATTTTTTGGTTTTTTCCTCACATTCTGTAGGGATTTAAAATTGAACATATCAATACTTGATGGAAAATAGTTGTTCCATTTTATGTCCAAAATGTTTGCTATTCAGACAGTGAGGTTAAGCTCAACTGCCTATGTTATAGTGTAATAATATCATTAAGCTTTTCTTCTGGAGTGTTAACAACTTAACTTTGCAGAACAAAAATTAGTAAAAAGAAGGGCTGTAAGGACAGCCAACACTTTGGCCCTAGCCTCTCAAGGTCAGTGAGGACTCAAGATATAAGTGAATCTATACTGAAACATCCTGTCTCTAATTGATGTCCCAAATTTTCTGATTAAGGAGATTATTGGGCCACAGAGGAAAGTGATTGACTTAGAGTGTGCCTAAGGAGAGTCACATGGAGAGAAAACATTCTTTCAGGCTTTAACGGAGAGCAACTTGGTCAAGCAATGGCCGTGATTCATCCACATGGCTGACAATGACAAAGGATCTACAGAGGCACAGGGTTTCAGGATAAATCCTGAGGGGATCTGACTGAACTTATCAGATACAAAATTCTTGTTATATAGGTGTTGCTTTATCTTGGTCTTAACAATCCAGGAGAAAAGTATAAAAACAAGGAATAAAAAGTAAAGCCATACTAATATGCTGAGCGTAAAAGTCTCAAGTCAACAACTTCTAACACTGCCAGCCAGTCCTACAGATAGCCCACCACTGTTATGGACTACTGGACTATATTGGATTATTTTGCTGAATTCACACACCTACAATATTTAAATGGCAATGGAATACCCATCTCTCACAAAACTAAACAGAAAAAGAGGATATAAATGAAGGACTATTTTGTATCTGTATATATAAAATAGTTGGGAGAGATGCACAGCTACTTTCTCGTAATTTAATAAGAAGAAAAATTTGTACTAATAGTGTTTGGACAGAATATCATTTCTGCATCTTGTACTATGAATAACTACTATAAAGACAATAATATGCAATGTGTTATATTATTATAACTGCTCTACTAACCAGTTCTGAAAATGTCTCATTGCTGTTTCTCAACAAAGTTAATAAAAAAGTTACTAGCAGTTGGATTGCATGTCAAAGAAAATAATATGAAATTCCAATTAAAATGTATATATTCTAATAAAAGACTCAACTCTATTCTTCCCAAAACGTTTTTGTTGCATACTACTCTTCATACAACTGGAAGGGTTATATATGCCAGTATGAGTTCTATGCAGGTCAGTATTACATCTGATTACTGAAATGCATCAACTCTATATATTGGTTTGCACATGCAATTGCCAAAAGTTTTTGCTGAATAAAACATTCTCACATTTAATGTCAAACAAGTATCTTGTTCTTCTAATTCACACATTGATCATTTTCATTGCATAGTAACAGTGTGCAATAAGCAAAAAACTTTCCTGAGTATATAAGTAATTGGCATGTGAAATGCGTTTTATTTGACAACAAATTTTTCCTTAACTTTTGTGCTGTCCTGCTGAGCTAAGGAATTTTCATTCTATTAATACTGCACAGATAGATCTTTAAGAAAGCTATTATCAATTACTTTGATTTCCCAGGCTGCCCAACTGCCAATGAAACTTAGTAATTAAAGTTCTTTTAAGACAATCCTTAACCTGAACAACTCTTCAGTCTGATTACAAGCAGCCATCAACATGAACCTCAATTGTTGACAATGTAATAGACACCAGATGCAGCAGAAGTAATCATGATCTAAAGTCTTGCTTCTAAAATATGACTTCTATGTAGGAGAGAATATGTAATGGGAATTTAAAGTACTTTATGCCAGTAACCAATTCTATCTTGAGTTTTATATACAGCCCCTATATCTGGAAACAAAGATCAAAACTAGTAAAATTTCTGGACACTTTTACTGTAAATGCCTTTGAATGATGCCACCAATTTAAAAGGTCACTTTGCCCATTCCCTCCCTATCACCAAAATACGTAATAGGATACTGATATATTATTGCACTTAGCAGATCCACAAATTGAAGATTAGCATCCAGAATAAAACACTTTGCAAAAAGAGTTGATAGCATGCAAAGGGAAAATTCAATAGAAATTAGAAGTATCACAAAACAAGCAAATATTTTCATAAAACTATTTGAACATCATTTAAGGGGAATCTGCTCAAGTTGATTAACATAACTTAAGAAACTAGGTATTAGTGTATAAGGCCTTCTAGCACAATTCTTAACTTTTTAAAGCCTCATTAAACACTTCTGAATGCTAATGAACATGTTATGGTTCCTGAAATACATGATGGTCTGATATATGTATTTCTAAAGAAAAATCAAAAGCTCTTGGGCACACTCTTCTGCTTGAGGACTCAGTGAAAAATCAGGCCACCTAAAAAAATGACTGTTTCTTTACAGTCCTTATAAATCTGTAAATAAGTTATATTAAATAGTCCATAAATGTAATGCCAAAATTAAATTGTAACTATCAACAATCACAGATAACAAACTTATTGCCTTCATTTGCTCTGTTATAATAACTAGCTTTTCCAAGAAATGGCAAAACATTCCTTACAGTTCTTAAAATCTGAGCAGTAGGAAGAGATTGAAGCTTCTTGTGAAAAAAGCCCTGAGTACAGCAGACAGGATTCAGAGCCTTCAAGCTGAACAATTTCAAGATCAGTGCTTGACCTTGGCCTTCTCTGTGAGCCCCATGGAAAATTTATTAAATCTGCACAAAATTTTTAACCTTGACCTAATATTTAACTTTTGTTTTCTTTTTCTCCATACTGTGTATAGTCAGTGCATTAAAGAATGAAAAAACAATGTAATTGAAATAAAAAAATATTTAGCAAACCCTTCTAGATCAGGGTAATTTGTTAGATTATCATTAATCTTGTTTTCACTATTTAATTTCAATACGTATTAAAAAGTCAAAACTTGAATCACTTGCTAAATTTACTTCAGAATTATCCTTTTCCATGCATTCTTTTCTAATTAAGGTTCAACAACTAAATGAAAACAAAATTTTCCACAAAATATTACAGCCCTAAAGGGCTAAAATGCAGTAGACAACAATACTGAAGCTTCTCTACCTGCCCTCAAGGTGGTATTCGTATAAAGTCCTTTATAATATAATTAGAATTCCTTTCTCAGCTTTGTTCTTTAAAAAATTAAACAAATGTTCCACCACAAAGATTCACCAAAACTTACCACTTGTTTAATGAACACCGAGTTTCCCCTCTGCAAGGAGTCACATATTATTTCCTTTCCTTCATGCCAACAGTAAGATGACAATATTATCCCAAAATGTTACTGCTCTCCAACTCTTTGAGACACAGAATATCTTCCTAACATTCTGCAAAGAAGCTCTTCCTAATATAAAGAATTTGCCTCATAAAATATAAGAGAATATCTTCTTTCACATATTCTGTAATAAAGAACCTGGTTTGAAAACTCATTATCATTCATTCTGATTTCTTAACTTTGTCTTCTTGCTGACAAAGCCTACAATTATGAGACAAAAACAATGTTCCAAACTATCCAAAGTGTAATACTCTCACATTTTATTCTCAACTTTCTTCTATCTTATTTTTCCCAGATCTGTAGCAATGACCTTTATTTCTTTTCTTTAGTTCCCCTTTCACAAAGTCTCTAATGTGCTGATATCAAATTAATTTTTCTGAAAGCTCAGACCTGTCATTCATCAATTAAAAAACAAAGTTTCACCCTGTCCCAAACTGCAGAGCAATGTACTTTTGATTGCTACTCTAGAATCTTCTACAGCTACTATAAATCCCTCATGCACCTTTTCTTTTCATACATAATAATACAGGCTCATTTGCTAGTTGCCCTACATGCCTTCAGTTAGCACTGCTATATATGTTCTAAAGTAGAAAGAGTTCTGTTGTGAATTAAATGTTTCTGAAACAAAGTATCTGATTTTCCTTCTTCACTTCATGCTTATTCCCAGTAGGTACCTTAGGATTCTCTGACTCAGTAACTGGTTATGCTGTTTTCCCAGTTGATCAAGCCTGTTGTGGTATAATTTTCAAAAAGGTAAAATCATGACACATAAATGAAAAATGAGCACATATCAAAGATTTTTACATATCCAATAATTAATGAGAAAACTAGTGAGTTGTTAAACCAGCTGAAATTGTGATTTGAAAAGGTAGGTGTTTTAAATCAATTTTAAAAGTAATTTTATGATGACTGCTAGGTTAGATATAAAATGAGTTAACATCTAAAGGGACAATAAATCATAATTTTTTCATCTTTTTTTCTGGCAGGCAGAAATTATATGCATCTGTACTAGACAAAAATCTGTAGGTTAACCTCTTCCCCTACAAAGTTGTCCAACAGTCCAATAAACAGCAAATCAAAGGTAAAATCCTACACTAATGGAGATACACTCAACACTCTGTGCTCAGGATATACTTCTGATGTCCTCATCCATTGTGATTATGCACAATTCCCAAAAACTACTCTTTAAATGAAAATATTAGCTTTATTAAATTTGGTCTGCTTACCCACATAGATACAATGCAACAAGAGGCCTAAACCAAAATGCAGGCTTTGTGAATGCTTTGTGAATCTATTCTCAGGCAACTGAGCAAGCATGAGACTAAAAGATAATTTCTATGTGTAGCTCTCTTCCGATATCTAATATTAATTTTTTTAATCTTCAATTAGAAAACCAATTGCAAGACATCTGTACAGAAATTTCATCTTCAATCTATAAATTTAAGTGAATTCCTCTTTTTTTTTTTATAGCCCTTGCATTTTCAAAGGCCTCTGACCCATTAAAAAAAGACCACAACATCTATGAGGCCAGTGCTCTGGAAAACAAGTCTATGGGCTTTCGAGAGGACTTTGTAGGCACTGTATCCACATATAACTGATCTTGAGTGCAGGCTTCCTGCAATTACTTGGTTTTATTTCACTTTTTAAAATTTTTCATTAATACACATTTCCATAGATAATGCTCAAATTCATAGTAGGGAACTTGGATCTGTACATACTATATCTTAATTCTTTTTTCCTCATTCACCTCACCTCCCTTTAACTCTTCTTCTCCTACCCATTTACAGAAACTTTGTTTCCATTTTTCCTTCCGCTCTTCTTTTATTTTTCCTTTGCCCTTTCTTCCTTTTTCCTTCCTCCTCCCTCATTCTTCATCTCATTTGAACATGTGCCTTGTACTATCCAATATCTATCTTATATTTTGCTCCTGTTTACCCTTAGGTTTTTCTCACACAAGAGAAATAGTGCATAGTTAAACTTGTGTGTCTTATTTATTTCACTTAAAATTAGTTTCAAGGTATATTCATTTACCTATAAATGACTCAAGTTTTTTGTGACACAGTAGTACTGTATTATATATAAATAACATGTTTTCTCTATTCATTCATGTATTGATACACATATGGGCCGTTTACAAGACTTTACTACTATGAATTATGCTGCTATAAACAATGTATGCACATATCATTATAATACATACATGCATAAAATGTTTGAATATGGTGAAGTATCAGAATGAAGCTTTTAACTCTTTGGGAAAATTCTTAGTAGGGATATAACTGAATCAAATAATACCCTTGGTTTTAGCGTTTTGAAGAATCTCTATACTCATAGTAGCTGCAAAAGTTAACACTCCCACCAACAGAGAAGGTTCCCTTTTCCCCCACCACCTAGCCAGTGCTAGGTATTCACTGATTTCTTAATGCTAGCAATTTTTTCTGGAATAAAATACAATCTCAGTGCTGTTTTAATTTGCATTTCAAAAAATCATTGTGATTTTCCAGAGGTTTTCTGGGAAAAGTTAACATATATAAAAGTTATCTTGATGTCTTTAATTTAGGATCACATCTAGAGAAGCTAAAAATCAAAGGAGTTGTCTGAGAAAAATCCTCTTAATAAGACAGGATCATGAGAGCATGATAAACATCATTTGGTTTTCTACTTAATCAACATGCAAACAGAAGATAGACTCTTATAGTTAAACTACTTCAAGTGAAACATTTTGGTTCACCAAGTTTTCTCTTTGTTTGTATTTGATTATGTTGTTTTCTTCCAATAAATAATCAAGTATTTGGTAAATTCAACACAAAGCTTAGAAAACTGTTCTGCTGACATACAGAATTCCACTAACGGGTAGATTATTCAATAATTATAAAACAAAATTATGTCGCTTTTTATTTTTTCTCAGAAAAAAAACCTCATTTTTTACCTTTTTTAGTACTGAAATATTTGGGATTAAAATTTTTCCATACATTCCTTTTATTAGTCTTATGAGCAATCTTATCAGCACTAAAGAAAACCTTACAAAATTAAACATTTCAGCTTTCTTCTTCAGAATCAAGATTTTTTTTTTTTTCCAGAACCAGAAAGTGAACTCAGGCCCTTGCACTTGCCAGGGAAGTGCTTATTCCACTGAGCCAAATCCTCGACACTGAGAATCAGGAATTATTAAACAAAGGAAAAAAAGTCCTTTCTTCAAACAGTCTACAACTTGCTATCTATATACTCAGTTTCTTCATATATTATTCCTTTCATGTACTAGAAAAAAACTAATATTTAACATTAAACTAACACAGAGTTATAGTCTTCTGTTTATCAGTGCTAATTTGGAGCAAATATAATTTAAAGAGAATGCTGGTTAAGAGTTAGTTGAAAACTGCCTGTCATACACAGAATTCTAGTTGAAGACTAGAATTCATGATGATTTACATCTGTAATCCTAGTGCTGGGGAGATTAAAACAGGAGGATCACTGTAAATCTGAGCTGCATAAGTGAGACCCTGTATCAAATATATTTTTAAAAAAACAAAAACAAAAAAGAATTTCAGTTGAATGGCAAAACTTATAAATCAATTCACTTTTCAAATACATGTATTTCCTTAAAATGAGAACAAAAACAAAAAATTTTATAATTTGGTTAGTATTATTATGATATTTGATCTTAAGAATTATTCAGTATCTCATAAAATAGATAACTAAGTTATTAAATTATAAATTTAGTGTAGTTTTTATTGAGAAACAAATAGCAATGAGACAGTATCAAAACTATTAATAGGTCAATAATTTCAATAATTAATACATTGTACAATGTTATCTTCTTGGTGGTTACCCATAGTACAAGAAGCAGACAGGATATCCTATCCAAACACTATTAGTACAAATCTTTCTACTCACAGAATTAAGGGAAAGTAGCTACTGTATATCTATCCTAACTATTCTGTCTATACAAATACAAAATGGTCCTACAATTATATCCCTTTTTTTGTTTAGTCCGGTGAGAGATGGGTATTCCATTGGCATCTAAATATCATAGGTGTGTGAATTCAGTAAAACAATCCAACACAGTCCAGCAGTTCACAATAGTAATGGGTTATCTGCAGAAGTTGTTGACTTGAGTCTTTTACAGCTCAGCATATTAATATGGCTTTACTTTATATACCTCATTTTTATACTTTTCTGCTGGATTGTTAAGACCAAGACAAAGTGAAATCTATGTAACAGGAAATGTAGCTTTAAAGTTAGCATAGTTTAGAAAGGTAAAACACTAAGAATAACTTTGGATGAAACATTTGGTTTGAAAATGATCAATTAGGGTGTGACTTTTTAGGAACACAATCCTAAATGACCCTAATCTGACTTTATTTTCATTTGTTTGCTGGTGAAGAGTGTGTGATTAGGTACAGAGGTGGAGGAAATCATAGGAGAAGAAGGTATGTAGCCTGGTACCGTTCATAGATAGCTTAAGACAGAACAGGAATCCGTAGTGAAGCTCATATACAACAGCATGTGAAAAGTTGGTCTCCCTAGTAGGAGGTTTTCTTTTTATTTATGAATTTAAATATTAACAACTTTCTAAGCATGCTTTTGGCATATTTTTAGTCCTAACAGAGCAACAGCTACATGGCTTTTTTTTTTTTTTAATTAAATTAGAAAGGCAAAGCTCATTATAAATCTGCACTTTCTGTTGTTTCTCAAAACAAAGTGAAAAATATCTCAAAAAATATAATCATGGGTTACATTTTGGTGTGTGTCTTTGTATGCACACACTATCATACTTAAATGCAACAGTATAAATGTAAAAATAAGACAAGTTCCTTCTACCACCCAAAAGAATTTCTCCTTCACAAAAGCAACCTATGTTTTCTGGCTTTCACTCTATTATATCACTATGCTTTCTCAATTATTACATTTGAACAAGAAAGTACAGTTTCAGAAGGACACATTAACCTAAAACATTCTTGATACAGAACTGGTAATTATTCATAATGGTCATGCCCAACTAATTAAAACATTAACTTTTGAGAATAAGTTTTTTAAAGATGGCCTTTTTTAAAGATATATTATTGGGCTGGGGAGATGGCTCAGTGGAATAAGTGCTTCCCTGGCAAGCACAAGAGCATGAGTTCAATCCGTGGTTCTGCCAAAAAAAAAAGGAACTGCTTAAAGATATATTATTATGTTTATATTGACAAAATGGATCATGAACTATGGGAAGAAGGCAAAAAGTGACTTATGAAAGTATACTTAAGGAATTTCTAATTTAATCAATTTAAAAGTGTCTATGTTGACATACATAAACAGTCTGAATAAATTTTTATAATAAGAAGAAAAAAAGGGAAAGCTATGATCAAGATATATTTTAGAAACTGACATACCCCCATCCCCAGTGTGAAACTAGTCAGACAGACAGGACGAGGGAGATGATGGTAGTGAAAAATAATCAAAGTATGTTAGTGCATGCATGAATCCGACAAAATGAAATCACTAATCTGTATATTTGTAATATTATTAAAGATATGAAAAATAACAGGCAAATAAAAATAACATTTTATAATGATGAATTTAACTAATAAATTAATTACTACAAGTAGATATTTAACTCCTTCTATGTTCCTAAAAGTCCATATTCCCAACTTGGACCATAAGCTTATTCAATAATATTCTTGTTGAGATACTTCAGAATTAGTTTATACCAATCTAGGTACCATTAACATTTTGAGATGGATGGTTCTTTGTTACAGAGTTGTTCTGTTCATTAGAGGATGCTTGGTATCCCTCATGATTTCTATCCAACAGCTGTGAACAGCACCCACTCAGTGTGACAATCAAAAGTATCCTGCCATTATCAATGTAGTCTAGAGACACAATTGCTCCTGGTGGAAGACAACATTCTTATATTTAAAGTAATTTCATATTTGGACATATGTGGTATGATTTTTGTTTTTATAAATTTAGGTGCTAAAGATAACTTGTTTTTTCAACCTGGATATACACATACACATATTTCAAGTGATTTCTTTTTTTATAAGCAGAATATATTCATGCGGGGAAAGAAAGCTCCTGTCCAAGAGAGGGACAAGAGGGGGCCCAAGTGTGTTGTCCCCTCAAGTGATTTCTTAATTGCAGCAAACACTTTATTAAGGGTTATTAGGGGACCAGCCAAGATAACTCAGTGGATTAAAGTGTCTGCTTAGGCAGACGCAGGGGGCAGGATTCGATCCCCAGCATGCAGTGCCTCAGAGTACAATTGTAATCCTGGTGCTTGGAAGGCTAAAAACAGAAGGATCACTACGAGTCTGATCTGTGTAGTAAGACCCTGTTACGCTGTACTAAATACATTTTAAAAAAGGGTTATTAGGATTCTAATGAATAATTTTTTTTCAATCAGTCTTAAAATCAGAGCATCTATGATTCTGTACAAAGATTCCTTTAAGCTTGTTAAATTAACTGCCTATGTTCTAAAGATAAAAGTGTAAGAATTTATTTAAAATGTCAATAGTTGACAGCTGAAGGCAAGGAACAAACAATAAAAACATGGTACAAAGTAAAAAAACATTTACTTTAGATCACTCATCATTTCTGGTTTCCACTCACATCATATTTCCATTAGAATAAATGAGATTAAGATATATTAAAAACAATTTCTAAAGAATTCTAAAAGCTGTTTTTTCATCAGTTCCCAAGAATATTTTTCATATACAAAAGATAGTATAACAGACATAGATGAGACCTATCAGGTGTCAAAACAGTATTACTTCCTTTAAAATTGTATATATTAATTCTAAAGCAAAAAATGTTCGTCAATCAACTAATGACTTAAAAGACATTTTATTACTAGCTTTCATCAACGTTTTAAAGAGAAGGCTTTGGGATTTTTTTTTTTTATATAATTCCCAACTAATAAGTTTAAAAGATTTTTAAATCTTTTATTACATTCATAATCTTTTACAATCAATTATTACATTCAGTTGTTTTGGGATCAAAGAGGGATGGACAAACACTTCACAGTAATGAGACAGAGGAAAGGTACAAAGTAGCTTTGATTATAACTGGATAGTTTTTCTTTAAAAGTATTTAATTATGTATTAATTAATAGTTCAGAATATTTGAATGTGAGCATGTGTGTTGTTTCCTTAAAATACTTGAAAATTTTTCACATTAATTGTTTAAAACTCAGCCCATTTCAACAGAAGCTAGCAAAGTCTTCTCATATACCATTTTACAAAATTTCTTTAGAATCAGTCTTAAGTTTTCAATAAATGAAATTATTAAAAATACACTATTTTATAAAAATTTTGTTCTGGAATTTTAGGTGATGGAATTTGTTCCAGAAATGGGCCTCAGTCCCAATTCTTTCTTTTTTTTTTTATTGTTTATATAATCATTTAAATTTTCTTTGTCCCAATTTTTCATAAAAAAAAAGACAATATCTATTTCATCAGCCTACTGTAAAAAAGATGTCTATGAAAGTACTCTCTGTTACAATTTGTGTCCAACTATCCCTCAAAAGCCTCATGTCCTCATACTCATAAGAAGGCAGGCTTTCCAGGGGTTGCTGAATCTAGAGTTTGTAATTGATTCTTGGTTCAATGCTCCGATTAAGGGTGCAGGGGCTACACTACCCTAGGATGAGTAGCCTGAATACAATGTAAGAAAGAAGCTACCCCCACTTTGTTATTTTTACTGTCTTCCATTAACTATTGCCCCTCTACGGTGTGCCACCCTGCCTTGGCACTAGCCAACCAGCTCACAGGTCATAGACAGAAACCTCCACAAACTGTGAGATAAATAAATTGTTCATCTTCTAACTTTGGATATCAGGTATTTTATCTCAGCAACAAGAAAACAAATGAAGACATTTTTTAAAACATGTGTACCCAAACCCAGGTCCCAAGTCCATTGCCTATTAGGAAACAGACTGCACAACAGGACGTGACCAGTGAACTAGCAACAGAAACTACCTGTATTTACAACTGCTCCCCATTGGTCACTTTATAACCTGAGCTGTGCCTCAAATCAGCAGGACCATTAGATTCTCAGTAGAAACCCTTCAGTGAATGCACACAGAACGATACAGAATCTAATGAATAATAATATGAATAAAGTATGCAATATGATAGAAATGAGGTGTACAATATATGTAATATGCTTGAATCATTCTTTAAACACATCTTACCCACTCCATTGAAATGGTTCTTATGCCAAAAACATTGGGGACTACTGCTCTGAATTACAAATCCATGGTACACTAACTAGTCACATATTATTTGAACATTATCCCTTGGGAATTAAAACACTAAGGATTTCAATTTGTTGTTCCTCAGCATTTAAACCTGGCTCTTTTTATCTTAATGTTCATAAAATTATTTTTTTTAAAGATACCTTGACAAGATGGATTTGATAAATTAATACATTGCAAACTGTTTTCATAATGTTTTGGTTCATAAAATTATAAAACAAACTTGGTGAATAACCATTTCTTATGTCTATAAAAACATAAAACACTCTCCCTCCTTGTTCTCTGAACACTTAACTCAGCTGCATTCTTTTTTTTTTTTTTTTTTGTCTTTTTGAGACAGGGTCTCACTATGCTGTTCAGGCTGGCCTCGAGCTCACTTTGTAGCTCAGGCTGGTCTCGAACTCACAACAATCCTCCTGTCTCAGCCTCCCGAGTGCTGGGATTATAGGCATGCGCCACCATGCCCGGCTTTAGCTGCATTCTTTTTTGTTTCTCCTCAGTATTGAGCAGAAGCCAACACAACTTCCCAGAGCTACATCTACATGACCTGCCTCTTTCTTTTCTTTT